>PVIC010035745.1:0-18900 GCA_004025085.1 Thryonomys swinderianus
TCAGGCTGGCCCTGAGCTCACTATGGTGCCCAGGCAAGCCGCTGCGAACTCAGCAATCCTCCCGTCTCTGCCTCCCGAGTGCTGGGATTACAGGCGTGAGCCACCACGCCCAGCATTATATGTGGTAACCGGGGATTGAACTCAGGTCCTTACCCTTACGAGGCAGGCGCCGGAACCACTGAGCTAACCCTCCGGCCCCCTAGTTTCTTTTTTGAGACAGGGTCTTGCTTTGTAGTTCAGGCTGGCCTTGAGCTCACTTTGTAGCCCAGGCAAGCCTGGAACTCAGCAGTCCTCCTGTCTCTGCCCTCCTGAGTGCTGGGATTACAGGTGTGAGCCACCACACCTGGCACTGTGATATGTGGTATTGATTGCTGGTGGGCATAAATCACCACGCCCAGCACTGTATGTGGTTTCCAGGATCGAACTCAGGACCTTGCACTTGCGAGGCAAGCACCGGAACCACTGAGCTAAATCTCCCGCCTAGTTTCTTATAATATGTATTTCATTTTTCGCTTAGGTTATTTTTATCCTCTTGATTGGTATTAGATTTTTTCATTTTGGATTGAGGATGGAACTTGTGACTTAGTGCTCATGAGGCAGGTGCCAGAACCACTGAGGTAAATCCCCAGCCCTACATCTCTTTTAAAGGAAGGAAATCTATCCTTTTATTATGAGTTGCAAATCATTTTTTTATAGTTTCTCATTTATGTTTTTCTCACACAAATATACAATTTATGTGCTGGGGATATAGCACAGTCCTAGGACAGTGCTTGCCTAGAATGAATGAGGTCCTAGGTTCACTTCCCAGCAATGCAAAGAAAAAAAATCCCAGAAATTATTTTGGCTTTGGTAATATAGTTGAGTGGTCAACCACATGCTTAGTAGCATCTACTAGGTTCTGTTCAGTCCTCAGCCACTTAAAACTTTAGCCACATGGTTAGTACCACCAGGTATTCAATACTCTGTATTTCCCTCATTCATCAAAACCATCTTTATTGTGTGCTATATTTCCCTCATATACAGTACATGAGTAAATCTGGTTATACATCTATTTAATTCCACTGATCTGTTCCTGTAATTACCAGGATCATCCTGTAGTTATTATGGGGTTTTGGTGACAGGCTTTCATTATTTAGTCTTGCCTAGAATTCACTATGTAGCCCAGGCTGCCCTCGAACCCTTGGCAATCTTCATGTCTCAGCTTCTCTCAAGTTCTGGGTTTACAGGTATGTGCCACTACAACAGGTTTATGAGTTTTTTTTTTTTTTCGGGGATCAAACTTGGGTCCTTCTGCTTCCAAGGTAGGTGCAGTACCACTTGAGCTAAATCTCCGGCCCAGTTTATGAGTTTTAAAACATTTGCTTATGTCTACTAACACTATTCTCCCTTTGATTATTTTTATGTTTCAGTATTCCTGGTTTATTCATTTTCTAAGAATGTAATAAATTCAAATATTTTACTGAACTTTTTTTTTTTTTTTTTTGCTTGTTGAGACAGGGTCTCGCTTTGTAGTTCAGGCTGGCCCTGAGCTCACTATGGTGCCCAGGCAAGCCGCCGCGAACTCAGCAATCCTCCTGTCTCTGCCTCCTGAGTGCTGGGATTACAGGCGTGAGCCACCGGGCCGGCATTGTGGTATGCGGTATTGATTGCTGGTGGGCGTGTCTCCATGCCCAGCATTATATGTGGTTACTGGGGATCGAACTCAGGACCTTGTGCTTGCAAGGACAGCGCCGGAACCACTGAGCTAACCCTCCGGCCCTTTACTGAACTTTTAATGGTACTGGATTCCACTTAAATGAGTTATGCTTTTTTTATCATATGTACCATCTTTTTATTCAAATCTTAATTTTTTTTTTTCCTTTTTTTGAGACAGGGTCTCGCTTTATAGTTCAGGCTGGCTCTGAGCTTACTATGTAGCCCAGGAAAGCCTCGAACTCAGCAGTCCTCCTGTCTCTGCCTCCCCCAAGTACTGGGATTACAAGCGTGAGCCACCACACCCAGCACTGTGGTATGTGGTATTGATTGCTGCTCGGTGTGAGTCTCCACGCCCAGCATTGTAGGTGGTTACCGGTGATTGAACTCAGGACCTTGGGCTTGCGAGGCAGGCACAGGAACCACTGAGCTAACCCTCCGGCCCTAATTGTTTTTTTTTTTTTTTTTTTTTTTGAGACAAAGTCTTGCTTTGTAGTCCAGACTGGCCCTGAGCTCACTATGTAAACCAGGCAAGCCTCAAACTCAGCAATCCTCCTGCCTCTGCCTCTTGAATACTGGGATGGCAGGTGTGAGCTACCATGCCCGGCACTGTGGTATGTGGTACTGATTGCTGGTGGGCATGAGTCACCATCCCCGGCATTGTTGTATGTGGTTACCGAGGATCAAACCAGGGACTTTACACTTGCTAGGCAGGTGCCAGAACCATTGAGCTAAATCTCTGGCCCACCTTTGTCATATTTTTGATGGTTATTGTACACGTAATATTTTTCTGCAGTTTTTTTTGGTACCAGGGATTGAACTTGAGATCATGTACTTGCCAGGTAGGTGTGGTGCCAGTGAGCTAAATCCCCGGCCCATAGTTTTCTGATGTACATGCACACACAGGTATTGATTTGTTAATGTTTCTAACCAACCTGAGTTTTCTAATTACTATCACTTTTCACTTTTTTTCCCAGTACCAGTAATTGAACTCAGGACCTATAGCTTCTCAGGCAGGTGCCAGCCAATGCCACTGTGATAAATCCCCCACCCAACTTTTTTTTTTTTTTTTTTTGTGGTACCAGGGATCAAACTCACAACTTTGCATTTGTAAGGCAGGCAGCAGCACCAATGAGCTAAATCCTTGCCCCATCACTGTTTATTTTTATCCTTTCTTTTGAGACAGGGTCTCACTTTGTAGTTCAGGCTGGCCCTGAACTCACTATGTAGCTCAGGCAAGCCTTGAACTCAGCAATCCTCCTGCCTCTGCCTCCCAAGTGCTGGGATCATAGGCATGAGCCACCATACCTGACCTATCACTGTTCATTTTTACAAGGATAGTAATTTACAGATCTGCCTCAGTCTCAACTCATATTCCAAAGAGGGTGAGTGAAACAAAATTCAGAATCCTTCATTCTAAAATAGTGTCTTCTAAAGCTGCTGACCAAAGTTTTGCTATCCTTAATGTAACTCCTTATAAGAGGCTGAGAAGGGGCCGGAGGGTTAGCTCAGTGGTTCCGGCGCCTGCCTCGCAAGCGCAAGTCCTGAGTTCGATCCCCGGTAACCACATATAATGCTGGGTGTGGAGACACGCCCACCAACAATCAACACCGCATACCACAATGCCGGGCGTAGTGGCTCACGCCTGTAATCCCAGCACTCGGGAGGCAGAGACAGGAGGATTGCTGAGTTTGGGGCAGCTTGCCTGGGCACCACAGTGAACTCAGGGCCAGCCTGAACTACAAAGCAAGACCCTGTCTCAAAAAGCAAAAAAAAAAAAAAAAAAAAAAAAAGAGGCTGAGAAAAGAATGACTCTCAAGAAAGTAAATTATTTTTTGAGCCCTGTTTTCCAGGGGGAAGAAAAGTGGGTGCTTCTTCATAACAAACAAGGGGTCCCTCACAGCAGGATGTTGCTAGCAACTGAAATGGTAAGAGAATTCTTGGCCCAAATGAACATATTCCCAGAACATGGGAGGGCAAAGTGATATAGGATAATTCTCACCTTAAACCTAGATGAGGAACCCATGGATGGAGGCTTCCTGGGGTGTTATGGGTCCTATCCAAGAGGACTGACTGGACAAACAATATCCACCAATGCATGTGGCCATTGCAGGTCTAGAGGAAGCACTGAGGCAGCAGCAGGAGAAGAGGCTGTGTACCTAGAAGTTTCCAGAAGCAGGTTTTTTCAGAAGGTAAAAGATGACTTTCAATAAATTATGTAGGTACCAGTCAGGCTGCCTCTGCTTGTCCCTAACTTCTGACTTTCTCCTTTCCCAGCTCCTAATCCATTCAAACTGGAGATTAGTCACCTATAGAGAATAAAGAGGAGACAAAATAGAGATTGGGCAATTAGGGAAAAAATTTGATCATTATCCTTTCACACTGCAGATTTCTAGCATGACGAAAGTCCTTGTTTTGTTTTTATTTTTTAAAGACAGATCTTGCTATATAGTTCAGGTTGCCCAGGACTCACTATGTAGCACAGGGTGGCCTCAAACTCATGGCAATCTTCCTGCCTTAGCCTCTGAAGTTCTGGGATTACAGGCGTGTGCCACTGTGCCCAGCAAAGAAAACATTTTGTTTTTAAAACAAGTTTTAAGTTTGATTTCTTCAGTCAGCGGCTTACGTAATTAAGTGAAATGAGACTGATCTTGTGTTTAAATGTTCAAAAGACTTTTATATCTTAAGAATGTGAAGAAATTATTGAATTTCCTAGGAATTCATCCAGTAGAATTTTTAAAAATTCACCCAGGGCTGGAGGGTTAGCTCAGTGGTTCCAGCGCCTGCCTCGCAAGGGCAAGGTCCTGAGTTCGATCCCCGGTAACCACATACAATGCTGGGCGTGGTGACCCACGCCCACCAGCCATCAATACCACATATCACAGTGCTAGGCATGGTGGCTCACGCCTGTGATCCCAGCACTCGGGAGGCAGAGACAGGAGGATCGCTGAGTTCGAGGCTTGCCTGGGCTACATAGTGAGCTCAGAGCCAGCCTGAACTACAAAGTGAAACCCTGTCTCAAAAAAAAAAAAAAAAAAAAAAATCACCCAAAATAGAAGTTTTGAGAGTGGTGGTTAAGGGATAGTTTTTGTTCTGTAGTACTAGAGATTGAACCTAGGGCCTCTGCACTGAGCTACATCTTCAGTCCATTTACTAAAATATGAAACAGGGTCTCACAAAATTAAGCAGGCTGGGTTCGAATTTGACAATCCTCCTGTTCTCTGCCTTCCAGAGGGCTGGGATTACAGGCATGGACCACTATATTTGGCACCTGGAAACTATTTTTATCTCCAACTCTCATTTTACCTGTGTAATTGCCACAGTCAAATTCCACAAGCATGTGGAATGGCCAATCTTCTGAGAATCTAAACAATATATACTTAGTCTGTACCTAGTTCATTCACAAAATGAGCCACATTTAGAGTTATTACGGACTGTGCGCAGAAAATACTACAAAAATGAGACATAATCACAACTGTATCACCCACCCCACGGTCATAATATTGTAGGCCCCTCATCCAATGCAATTATCAGCCATAATATACTTTTTTCTACATTAAGTATCAAAAATACACTCAATCCCGACTTCTCTCCAAACTCGCACCTTTTAAAACACAAATGTGCACTCATCTTATTTAAAACTTAGACACTAGTAACTTTCTTGGCTCCACATCATCTGGAGTAACATGTACTCCCCTCCACCCATAAAGATAGGCACAAAAAAACCTAGCTGAACTTCAAACGCTGAGATTTCCTGGCAGAGGGGTTAAAAAGGACAAAATTCCTTCCTTTGTCGAGCTCATACCAGCCTTGGGCTCCGGCCTCCTTTCCCTGGCTGGCGCTCCTGGCTCCTGCGTTCTTGCTTCTCTCCTTGTCTTTTCTGGGGCCTGGACTCTCGATTCCCTTTCCGTCTTCCTCGGCCAGGTATCTATTTCTTTTCGTTTCTACTCTGGCTCCTGCCTTCCTCGTTGGCCTCCCGAGCGGGCCCCCACTATCACCCGCCCCCTTCGCACCCGGGTTACCCACACGCCTCACCTGAAGCCACTGGCCCACATCCCGCGCCTGCGCACTCCCGTGCCTGTCTCCCAGGAGTCTCAGCAGTGTGTTCCTCTGGGCCGCGGTCTACGCGCGCGCCTTCTTGACATCCGGGCTTTTCCGGCCTTGAACTACATTTCCCACAGACGCCTAGGCGGCTTTCGAATTTCGATAACGGATTCTAGTTTTAAGAGTTGCTCTAGGGGATGACTTGAACTTAGGTACAAGAGTCTCAGTCTCTGTATGCGTGTATTTATGTGCTTGTGTGTGTTTGTGGCCGGGAAGAGGCATGAGTGTGATTGTCCCTTGTATATCTATCTGCTCATCTATGGGAGCTTTTGGGTAAACGTTGGTGATGTGGGGTTTGAGAATATCTGTCTCGTGACGTTTCTGCTGTGACCTACTGTGATGGAGGAGGCTTTTAATTCTGTGGTGTTGACTGTAAGGAGTAGAGTTTTCTTTCTGCAGTTCTAAGTTAATTTTGGGGCCAAGGATGTTTTGTTTGTTTGTTTGTTTGTTTGTTTGTTTTTGAGACAGGGTCTCGCTTTGTAGTTCAGGCGGGCCCTGAGCTTACTATATAGCCCAGGCTAGTCTCAAACTCAGCAATCTTCCTGCCTCTGCCTCCCGAGTGCTGGGATTACAGGCGTGAGCCACCATGCCCGGCACTGTGGTGTGTGGTACTGATGGCTGGTGGGTGTGAGTCACTATGCCCAACGTTGTATGTGGTTACTGGGATCAAACTCAGGACCTTGCGCTTGCAAGGCAGGCGCCGGAACCACTGAGCTAAATCTCCGGCCCGCCAAGGAGTATTTTGAAGGAAGAATTTCCTTATAGGATATCTGTGCCTCTGACATATATGGTAAACAGGATCGCTTTGATAAGAAAGATGGCTTGATTTGTCTTCATCAGGCCACTCCCACTTCTACTATTCAGCCTGGTATTTACAGTGATTAAAATGGGTGAGACCTGTTTAAGAAACCAGATTTAGGTTTGAGTGGTCCTCGAAATCTGTACTCCTGAATTCACTGATGGTTCTTTTTTTTTTTTTTTTTTTGCTTTTTTTTTTTTGGAGACAGGGTCTCGCTTTGTAGTTCAGGCTGGCCCTGAGCTCACTATGGTGCCCAGGCAAGCCGCCGCGAACTCTCCTGATGGTTCTTTTTCCCTCCAGCTTTATACCTTGGTAAGCTCCAGCCTCAGAGAAATGATCGACCAAAAGGAAGTCAGACACTGGCAGAATATGGGCTGCAAAAAAGGGTACAAATCTGTTTTTTTTTTTTTGAACCCAGGTTTTAGAGTTGGTAGTGTCCCTTAGGCAGAATTCATTTTTTTTCTCTTTTTCAGTACTCAGGGATTGAACTTGTGCTTCCAAGGTAGGCACGGTACCACTTAAACTACTTCCCTGGACCTTTTTAATATTTTATTTATTTTATTTTTTGTGGGACCAGAGATCAAACTCAGGACCTTTGTGCTTGGCAGGCAGGCATGGTGCCACTGAGCTGCATTCCTAGTCCCTTTTATATTTTAGTTTGCTAAGTTAATCAGGTGAAATATGAACTTGTGACCCTTCTGGTTGGGGCTCCCTCAGTGCTGGGATTACAAGTGTGCACTACCACCCCTAGTTCGTATTTCTTGCAACTTCATGTAAATTAACAATAATCTTAATATAAAAATTAAAGCAGACAATTTGAATAAACTTATCGCAATCCAAAAAGAAATTAAAGTGGTCAACTTAGCTTATGGCTATAATCCCAGCACTCTAGGAGGCTGAGGCAGGAAGATTGCAAGTTTGAGTCCAGCCTGAGTAATTTAGTGATTTAGTAGATCCTGTCTCGAATTACAACTTGTAAAAGAGAAGAAAATATTACAAAATGTAACACACATAAAGCATTACTATTCCTGTATTGTTTTATCAAGGTTCCCATAATCCAAATACCATAGGCTGGATGTCTTCAATAACAGAGCTGTATTTTCTCACAGTTCCAGACCTGAAAGTTCAGGATCAAGGTTTCAGCAACTTTGGTTCGTCACCTGTTCTCCTTGGTCTGCAAATGGTCATTATCTTGCCATGTCCTCACCAGGTCTTTTCTCTGTGCACGTAGAGCCCCTGTGGTGACCCTATGTATGTCCTGCTCATCTCTTCTGAGCATACCAGTCACGGTGGACATGCTGGGGCAAAGGAAAGGTACTCATGTCATGGTGGCAAGGAATAAGAGAGAGCCAAAGGAGGAGCCAGCAAGGGACATACGGCTTTTCAGATCTCAAGCCCAGTGCCGGGCGTGGTGGTTCACGCCTGTCATCCCAGCACTCGGGAGGCAGGGACAGGAGGATTGCTGAGTTCGAGGCTTGCCTGGGCTCCATAGTGAGCTCAGAGCCAGCCTGAACTACAAAGTGGGACCCTGTCTCAAAAAAAAAGAAAAGATCTCAACCCCAGTGATCTGACACTTCCACCAGGACCCACCTCCCAACAGCCCACCCAGCCACTGAACTCGCCGGGAGACAGAGCCACTGATGATTACAGTGCTCCTGATTCAATCGTCTTCCAAAAGTCCTGCATTCTAAGAGATTTCTGTCTTCTCAGTTCACACACACAAAATCATATCGCTGTCATGCACACATCTAAGGCTTAGGACAAGGTCATTCTGCCCAAGGGATAATCCCAACGAGTCTCCTCTTTTGGCAGCATCTAACCTCACCTTGCAAACAACTGTGCCACAGCCAGTTAAGCATAAATGCATCCAGCACAATTTTACAGAATGTTACAGTCACCAGGCTGAAACAGTCTCACACGGCCTTTCACACACATTGCACTGCGTTATAACAACTCCCAATCGTTGGAAGAGTGGCAAGCTCAGGACATTTGCCTACGGAGGTAGACAGCACACACACTCTCTCAAAAGGTCTCATAACCATTTGTGACGTACAAGTCCTCACATATGACACCTTCACCATCGGGTACAAACATTTCTTCTCGCCTCTCACTTTTGGACACGTGCACATGTGGACTCACAACGAAAAGCATCTCCCACCACAACCTCAAAAATACAGGCCAGGTAGGGCCGGAGATTTAGCTCAGTGGTTTCAGCGCCTGTCTCACAAGCGCAAGGTCCTGAGTTCGATCCTGGTAACCACATAGAATGCTGGGCGTGGTGACTCACGCCCACCAGCCATCAATACCACATACCACAGTGCCGGGCGTGGTGGCTCACGCCTGTCATCCCAGCACTCGGGAGGCAGAGGCAGGAGGATTGCTGAGTTCGCGGCGGCTTGCCTGGGCACCATAGTGAGCTCAGGGCCAGCCTGAACTACAAAGCGAGACCCTGTCTCAAAAAAAAAAAAAAAATACAGGCCAGGTTCTTCCTCAACAGCCAACAATTTTTTTTTTTTAAATCAGAGCAGGTAATCGCTTTAAGAGAGTAGGGATAGGGCCAGAGAGTTAGCTCAGTGGTTCCGGCGTCTCCCTGGCAAGTGCAAGGTCCCTGGTTCGTCCCCGGTAAACACATACAACAGTACCAGGTGTGGTGACTCACACCCACCAGCAATCAGTACCACACACCACAGTGCCGGGCGTGGTGGCTCACGCCTGTCATCTCAGCACTCGGGAGGCAGAGGCAGGAGGATTGCTGAGTTCGAGGCTTGCCTGGGCTACATAGTGAGCTGAGGGCCAGCCTGAACTACAAAGCAAGACCCTGTCTCAAAAAAAAAAAAAGAAAAAAAAAAAAAAAAAGGAGTAGAGATAGCCACCGTGCCAGTTCTGAAATCTGTCTGGAAAGGTCTCTGAAATCAGAACCCCAGCCTCACTCCCAGTATTGAGGGAAGACTCTTGAGGTTCAACTCACTGACTTCCGGTCGGACTACGTTTCCCAGAGGACACCACTGCCTAAGGTACTTCCGGTAGAAGCTTCGGTGAAAAGGTCTAGGGCTGGAAGGCAGGTGAGGTCGTGAGGCAGAGCTGGACAGCGGCTTTTGCTGGAATCCGAATCAAAATTTGATTCAGAGAGGCCGGAGGGTTAGCTCAGTGGTTTTGGCGCTTGCCTCGCAAGCGCAAGGTCCTGAGTTCGATCCCTGGTAACCACATATAATGCTGGGCGTGGAGACACGCCCACCAACAATCAACACCGCATTCCACAATGCCGGACGTGGTGGCTCACGCCTGTAATCCCAGCACTCGGGAGGCCGGGACAGGAGGATTGCTGAGTTCTCGGCGGCTTGCCTGGGCACCATAGTAAGCTCAGGGCCAGCCTGAACTACAAAGCGAGACCCTGTCTCAAAAGCAAAAAAAAAAAAAAAAATTGATTCAGAGCCTTTTTTGAGGATGCCAAAGGTGCGGAATCCGGATCTTCAGGACTGTACTATGGAAGAGGACTATCAATAGATTTAGTCCTTTGAGTACAGGCGTTGGGGAGGGTGTTATGAGAGCATGGCGTGGCGGGGAGGATAGTAAGGTTTATCTTTGTGCTGTGTGAGATTGTGCTTTTGTGGTAGTAACTGTGATCGTCTGTATGAAAGTTTATATGCTACTGTACTCATGACTGTGGTGGCTGTGTAAGCCCCATTTACTTACATGAAAGAAAAGTAGTGCACTTACATAAATTTACACTCAGGCGGTTAGGAACGCAGTCATCTGTCTTTTTTCTTTCTCTTATTCAGCAGCACCTCCTTTGGACTGTTTCTTTTGAGTGGAACCAAGAGGAGGACTACTTAATACATTTGATTTTTGAAATAAACCATGGGTCATGTAAGTTGATATTTTCTTGTTCCTAATTTTTTTCTATAAAAGCATATCAGCATTTTAGTTCTTCAACCTGAAAATGTTGCCTAACTGGAATTATACAGTAACCTGCTAGAGAGTAAGTGATAGTACCAGAAGGTCAGGGTCTTCCTTTTTCGCTTCTCTTCTCCCCTAACTCACGTTAATATAGTCATTGAATAAATCATTCCTCACTTCCCATACACTCAATCTTCTACCAGGAATGTGGAGAGAATAGAAGTAGTATTCTTTTGAGAAAAACTTTTGAGAATGATTCGAAAGTTGAGTGAGTTAGTTGAGTATAATTTTTCTGTTTTTGTTTTTTTTTAGACAGAGTCTTGCTTTGTAGTTCAGGCTGGCCCTGAGCTCACTATGTAGCCCAGGCAAACCTGGAACTCAGTAATCCTCCTGCCTCTGCCTACTGCGTGTTGGGATTACAGGTGTGAGCCACCACTCCCACCACTGTGGTATGTGGTATTGATTGCTGGTGGGTGTGAGTCACCACACCCGGTATTGTATGTGGTTACCCAGGATTGAACCAGGGACTTTATGCTTGCTAGGCAGGCACTGGAACCACTGAGCTCAATCTCCAGCCCATTTTTTTTTGAACCAGGGTCTTGCTATGTAGTCCAGGCTGGCCTTGAACTCACTATGTAGCCTAGGCTGACCTGGAACTTGCATCAGTCCTTCTGCTTCAGCCTCTCAAATGCTTTAGGCATGAGCCACTATGCCCAGCAAGTTGAATATACATTTTAAGTTGGTTAGGAAGTGGGAAAAGAAGTGAGCAAGGTGAATCACAATGTGAAGTTAATCAGAGAGGACACTTGATATTTTGAAGATACTGTGGTTACTGCTGATGGGACTAGAATACTAACATGAGGAGTTAATGAATGAAAATGGAAAAGAACATCATAGAAGTAGAATTTAGGGATTAACCAGATCATGATGTTAGAAGGATTTGATATGTGAATATTTTCTTTTTTCAACTCTTTTCCATTAACTAGGTAATACGTGAATACTTGAAATCACTGAAAATTAAAATTAGTAGTTTTAGATAGTGACACTGGGTCAGGAGCTAAAATTCCTCAAGGGGAGCCAGGGGAGCCAGTCATGGTAATAATACATGCCTGTAGTCCTAGCTGCTTGAGAGGCGGCGGTGGGATAATTATTTGAGTCCACAAGTTCTAAGGCAGCCTAGGAAAAAGCAAGACCCTGACTAAAAGCTCAATAAAAAATTTAAAAATAAAATAAAATTCCTGAGAGGCAGGAACCTGTATGTCAACAAATCACTGCCACGGAGAGAGATAATACACAGTATAATTCAATGAAATTATGAAATTATATTTTAGAAAAGAAGGGACCATTATCTGATACCAGTAAGAAAGTACAAGGAGGAAAACAGTGTGAAGTTTTTGGGGAAAAAATAGCCACTACTTGAGATGTGCTCATGGAAATGGTGTTTTTAGGGGGTGAATGGTTAATTAGAACACTCTTAAGGGTGAATTTGTGAGCTTCAGAATTCTGAGTTTACAATTAAATGTTACAGAAATTCGTGTTGAATGATTTTACCTGGTAGAAAGACTTCTAGTTAGTGAGACTCTGGGATTGGATAGAGATATGATTGGTTTTTGCATGGAAACATCAAAGATCTTGCCAGGAAATAGACAAACACCAACTACAAATTCCAATTTTAGATTGAACAGAATATGTTAGCCTGAGGTTATACCCATGTGAGTCCTGATCACTCTACATCAGTATTCTCTAACTAAGAACAGAACTTAGTAAGAGTACAGGGAAAACTAATGAATGATAATAATTAAGACTTCTCAGGAATAGTTGCAAAAGAATGGAATAGGTGCCTTAGAAAAAACTTTAGAGCTGAGAATGTAGCTCAGTGGTGTCAGGCCTGTGGGGCAAACTCAAGGTCCCAGTGCTGGAAAAAGAAAAAAAAAAGAGAGAAAAGAAAAGAAAAAACTTTAGAGACAGCTCACCTAGAGATGCAAGTGTAAAGTTTCCAACTATTGAATTTAATTGGGAACGTCTATAATTTTTTTTCTTTTTTTGGTACTAGGAATCAAACTCAGGACCCTGTGCTTGCATCAGTGTTCATTAGGGAGACTGGCCTATAGTTCTCTTTTTGGTTGGGTCTTTCTCTGCTTTTGGAATCAATGTAATTGATGCTTCTAGGAATGAATTTGGGAGTATTGCTTCCCTTTTGATTTCATTCAAGTTTGAGGAGTAGTGGCATTAGCTCTTCTCTGAAAGTCTTGTAGAAAATGTAGCCTCTTTAACAAATGGTGCTGGAAAAACTGGGTTTCAGCTTGCCAAAGATTAAAGCTAGACTTGTCTCTTTCTCCATGCACCAAACTAAAATCAAAATGGATTAGAGACAAGAATATTAAAACAGAAACACTAAACCTGCTGGAAAATAGATTAGGTAGAACTCTTAAAGATGCTGACATAGGGAAAGACTTTAGGAACAAAACATCAACAGCATGGGAACTAGGAGAAAGAATCAACAAGTGAGATCTCATCTTACTAAAAAGCTTTTGCACAGCAAGAGAAACCACCAGCAGAGTGAAAAGATGACCTACAATATGCAAGAGAATTTTTACCACCTATTTCTCAAAGGACTACTATCTGGAGTATATAAAGAACTTTTAAAAAATTAGCCCCCCCTCAAATTTAAAGACCCACTTAAAAAATGGGTATCTGAAATGAATAGATATTTTTCAGATGAAGAAATAAAGGCAGCTAAGAAACATATAAACAAATGTTCAACGTTGCCGGTCATCCGAGAGATGCAGATGAAAACAACAGTGAGAGTCCAACTCACTTCACAAAAAATGGCTGCTATCACACAATCAACCAACAACTAATGCTGGTGAGGCTGTAGGGAGAAAGGAACCCTTCTCCACTGTTGATGGGAATGTAGACTGCTGCAACCACTATGGAGATCAATGTGGAAATTCCCTAAAAAGCTAGTACTTGAGGTTCCATTTCACCCTGCTATTCCCTGGTAGGTATCTGTATGAAAGAAATAAAAGAATCATACCACAGCAACATATGTGCACCTGTGTTTATAGCAGCTTAGTTTGTAATAGCTAAGTCTTGGAAACAGCCTAGATGCCTATCAATGGGAGACTGGATAAAGAAGATGTGTTAGGGCCGGAGGGTTAGCTCAGTGGTTCCGGCGCCTGCCTCGCAAGCGCAAGGTCCTGAGTTCGATCCCCGGTAACCACATATAATGCTGGGTGTGGAGACTCACGCCCACCAACAATCAACACTGCATACCACAATGCCGGACGTGGTGGCTCACGCCTGTCATCTCAGCACTCGGGAGGCAGAGACAGGAGGATTGCGGAGTTCGCGGCGGCTTGCCTGGGTACCATAGTGAGCTCAGGGCCAGCCTGAACTACAAAGCGAGACCCTGTCTCAAAAAGCAAAAAAAAAAAAAAAAAAAAAAAAAAAGAAGATGTGTTAGTTTTTCATAAAATGGAGTATTAGCCATAAAGAATGATAAATTTGACTCATTTATACTCAGATGTACCTTGAGGACAAACTCATAAATGAAATAAATAGGACACAGATGTGCAAATACCATATCTTTTCTCTAGACTGAGAAACTGAAAGTGTAAATGAACGCCAAAATGTATGTTAAGTATAGTGAAAGAAGAAGAAAATGTGCAAAATGGAAAGGGCAGGTAGGGGAAAGTAAAGATGGGGAAAAAATTGGTAGAAAAAAAGGCAAAGCTTATGTATATAGGTAGTGGGGGTTGTAGGGAGGAGGGCAGGGGAAGGGAAAAAAATGAGAATCAAGATGTGTCATATACAGGTATAAATTCTCAAGATCATAATGTATACCATAAAATATACCAATAAAGTCAACAAAAATAAACCCAAAAATACAAACTGTATTGCCATGGTCTTAAAATCAATCGAAAAAAAACCCTTTCTTTTCATTTCAAAATGTGATTTGTCATTTTAGGGGCTGATGATATTCAGAAATGTGGTTCTAGGTGTTTCTCAGAATGGAAATGCTTGAACTCTGCACAGAAGAATATGTACAAAGATGTGATGTTGGAGAACTATTGTAACTTGGTGTCACTTGGTCAAGTGATCTAACAATTCAGAGTACTTATACCAACTCACAATGTCTCCCCTATGAATTTGCTTTTAGTTTTTTGAGACAGATCTCACTTTGTAGTTCAGGTTGGCCCTGAACTCACTGTGTAGCCTAGACAGCCTTGAACTCACAGCAATCCTCCTGCCTCTGCCTCCTGAATGCTGGGATTACATGCGTGAGCCACCACTCCTGGTGTTGGGGTATGTGGCACTGGGGATCAAATTTGGGACCTTGCGCTTGCCAGGCAGACACTGAGCCACTGAGCTAAATCCTTAGCCCCTCCCCTATGAATTTTAGGGCTAGCTTTCAGCTAAATGTATTCATTCTTTCTGTAGAAATGAACACAATTAGGTGGAAGTGCACTTTCATTTACCCCATCCTTACATGTTCTGGCCGTTTCTTGAATAATTCTTCCTTGATGGATGATCTGGAATTCTGTAGCATTAAAGCATAACACTGTCAGAGAAATCAGGGTCTTTTAGTCTCACTTTAACCGGCACTAACCCTACTGGTGCACTAACATAGGTTAACTCTACATACATGGGTGTCAAGTATGAAGCTCTTTGCTTGCCTGATTAATGTAGCAGTAAGCTGATCACAGGAGGTCATTTACTATTTACAGCTCAAATGAATGCTATTCCATTTCGTATTCCAAATATACTCTCTTATGTGATTTGATTTGCAAGTTATATTGTAAGAAAGTTCCATTTAACATTAGAAAGATCTGAGCAAATATTTAGAAAGCTCATTTTCTTATAGCTTATAAATAAAAGAATAAAGAGAAAGCTTATATAATTTGTTTTGTTTCATGTGATCTTGAATTCATCTGAATATGACTTACTTCATCCTTTAGCCTTCTTCTGTAGACCTTACAAGTACATTTTGACTTGTGACTATTTTTTTTTTTTTTTGAGACAGGGTCTTGCTTTGTAGTTCAGGCTGGTCCTGAGCTCACTATGGTGCCCAGGCAAGCTGCCGCGAACTCAGCAATCCTCTTGTCTCTGCCTCCCGAGTGCTGGGATTACAGGCGTGAGCTACCACACCTGGCACTGTGGTGTGTAGTATTGATTGTTGGTGGGCGTGAGTCTCCATGCCCAGCATTGTATGTGGTTACCGGGATCAAACTCAGGGCCTTGAGCTTGCGAGGCAGGTGCTGGAACCACTGAGCCAAATCTCCAGCCCTACTTGTGACTTATTTTTATGTCAACCAATTCTGAGTCATTATATTTGGTACCTACATTTTCATCTAATCTGTTTCCTTTCTTATAACCAGGACTTTTTTTTTTTGTGTGTGGTACTGGGGATCGAACTCGGGCCATTGTACATTCGAGGTTGGTGTGGTACCACTTGAGCTAAACCCTGAGCTCAGGGCTTTCTATTTCTAAGCCAGCTGTGATCTCCTCAGGGAAGCAAGGGAAGGAGCCCTGGCTGGTTGTAAGGGAAGTGACAGGAAGACAGTGCCTGGGTGACTGAGCTATAAGCAAGAAGCAGGAAGCTGTTGCAGAGTTTTGGGAGCTGATCAGAATGTTGAGTTGATAAGGTTATTAGGAAAAATAATTATGGAAGCAAGTTTTAGAAAACCTGACTTCAAAACTATGGCACAGTAATAAAATAGGGTACTACTGGTATAAACACAGACATACGTATCACTGAAATAGAATAGAGAGCCCAGAAGTAACCTATATTGTATATAGTCACATGATTTTGGACAAGGGTGAGTAGTCATTCAATGAGGAAAGGATAGTGTTTTTTTTTTTTTAACAGTGTTGAGGAAACTGGATATCCACAAACAAGGAATAAATTTGGAGCTTTATCTTACACCATGTATAAAAATGAACTAAAATGGATCAGAGTCCTAAATATGAGGTAAAACTATAAAAACTGATAGAACAAGACATTAAGGAAAAACTTTATGATACTGAATTTGGTAGTGTTTATTGAATATGACACCAAAACACAGGTAATGAAAGCAAAAATAGGTCTGGTCAAGCCGGGCGTGGTGGCTCACGCCTGTCATCCCAGCACTCAGGAGGCAGAGACAGGAGGATTGCTGAGTTCAAGGCTTGCCTGGGCTACATAGTGAGCTCAAGGGCCAGCCTGAACTACAAAGTGAGACCCTGTCTCAAAAAAAAAAAAAAAAGGCCTGGTTGCATGCCTATAATCCCATCACTTGGGGGACTAAGGCACGAGGATCACTATGAGTTTGAAGCTTGTTTGGGGCACTTATTGTGAGTTCAAGGCCAGTCTGAACTACATGAAAGATCTTGTCTCAAAAACAAACAAACAACAACAACAAAAAGCAAAACTAGAAGAAATGGAACTCCACTAAACATAAAAATTTAGGTTTATCAGAGGACACAATCAACAGAGTATTTACTGGGTCAGGAATTCAGTGGTTCCAGCAACTGCCTTGCAAGCACAAGGTCCTGGGTTCCATCCTCAGTACCATATACCACAACACTGGGCGTGGTGACTCACAGCCATCAGCAATCAGTGCTGGGTGTGGTGGCTCAGGCCTGTCATCCCAGCACTCGGGAGGCAGAGGCAGGAGGATTGCTGTGAGTTCAAGGCTACCTTGGGCTATACAGTGAGCTCAGGGCCAGCCTAAACTACAAAGTGAGATCCTGTCTAAACAAAACAAAAAAGATGGAGTAGAATGAAGCATGGGGATACATGCCTATAATTCTAACACTTGGGAGACTGAGGCAGGAGGGGACCTTGTGGTTGTGAGGCAGATGCTGGAACCACTGAGCTGACTCTCTGACCCTCTGACCCTCTATTCCATCTTTCTATACTATAATGTCATATAGTAATGCTTTTTATTTCCTGTTCTTCCATTTGGTGCCATAACTGTAATACATACTATATCCATATATGTTAGAAAAGTTTATATATTTTTATTAAGGTGTCTATTCTTTCCTTATTAAAGTTTGCTTATTTCTTGTAGTTTGTTAATCATTTTTATTTATTCCTATGGTTTCAAATTAACATCTGCCATTACTTCTTTACTCCATTACAACTTTGCTTTCATCTTTGTTTTGTTACTAATTTAGTATATTTCTATAGGTTATAAGCAAAGCAAAAATTTTTTTTTTTTTTTAGACAGGGTCTCACTTTGTACTTCAGGCTGGCCCTGAGCTCACTATGTAGCTCAGGCAAACCTTGAACTCAGCAATCCTCCTGTCTGCCTCCCAAATGCTGGGATTACAGGTGTGAGCCACAAAGCCCAGCATTTGTGGTATGTGGTACTGATTGCTGGTGGGTGTGAGTCACCACGCCCAACATTGTTGTATGTGGTTACTGGAGATCAAACTCAGGACCTTGCACTTGCAAGGCAGGCACCGGAACCACTGAGCTAAATCTCCGGGCCAAGCAAATGTTTTTTATTCCCTCAAAATGAGAGTAATGTGCAGAGGATATAGCAGGGCTTTGCTTACAAACTGAAAGGTCCACTTGGTAGTTCCCTTATAGGGTCCTCATATATTATCAAATACCATAAATGTGGGATTGCCTTTACTCACCATTAATGCCTTTTTATTAAATGAAAAGTTATACCAGAGAAAGACAGGCATCCATCATTTCCCTTGGTTAACATCAGAGTTCTAAGTGGAGAAAACTCCTATGAACATATTAAAATTGCACAATGGATAGAAGGAATATGGCTTTTATTCATGGCCTTTGTCTTGCTGGTCATAAAGAAATATTGAATATGGAAAAGCTTATACATCTTTTACACAAATTTAGGGAATTCATACTGGTTAGGAACTCTTTGAAGGAGCAGGCCAAATGACTTTAGCCATATGTCACTCCTTATAAAATTTCAAAGAATTTCTGCAAAAAATAAACAATGATTAACCGTAACCAATTTATATATGTACTACAATGCCAGAATTAGAGGGCAGATGATTAAGTCTGGTTAACAACCCAAGTTATTTTACATATTTGGATGTCAAATGACACTTTTAGTTGAAGGTGTTTTTAGAACATTAGTATGCTATAAAGATCTTTATATCTCATGCCACTCTCATATGTCTATCTATATGCCTATAACCTTATAGTCTTTTTTTTTTTGCTTTTTGGAGACAGGGTCTCGCTTTGTAGTTCAGGCTGGCCCTGAGCTCACTATGGTGCCCAGGCAAGCCGCCGCGAACTCAGCAATCCTCCCGTCTCTGCCTCCCGAGTGCTGGGATTACAGGCGTGAGCCACCATGCCCAGCATTATATGTGGTTACCGGGGATTGAACTCAGGTCCTTGCGCTTGCAAGGCAGGCACCGGAACCACTGAGCTAACCCTCCGGCCC
>PVIC010035746.1:0-18790 GCA_004025085.1 Thryonomys swinderianus
ATTCGTGGGCTGGATGCCTGTATTAGTTACACAGCCCAAGCAAAGGATAACAAACCCCATCAGGCAGAGTTTTCAAGGCCAGATATTAATTCTTATCGTGGAAACAGAAGGTGGTTTCTTTTGGGGTAGGGGTCCTTTGGTTCTGGTGATTGAACCCAGGCCCTTAACACTGAATTACATCTCCAGCCGTTGTTATTTTTTCAGACAAGTCGCACTAAGTCACTAAATTGTAGAGGCTAGGCTCCGACTTGTCATCCTCCTGCCTCAGCCTCCCTAAATCCTGGGATTACCGGCATGTGCCATTACTCTCAGTTTGAAAATGTTCATTTTACCAGACTGGCTACTGGCATGACAGACTGATTTCTGGAGCACTCTGAACTCACATTTCCTCTCTCCACATCATGAGACCTCTTTCCAAATTATCTGTGCCCTGAGAAGGGCTCAGAACTCAAGTAGGTTTGAAAAGTGATGCTTCAGCCCTATTTCTCATTGAGAGGCGGGCGCTGGTGGTAGGCAGGGCGTGTCAGACTGATGTGTGCAGAAGAGTAACCACCCTCTTCTCAGTCACCACGCTTCTCAGTTTTCAACTGAACTTTCCAAATTCTCTTATGAATGCAAAGTACAAGTAATATTTTCTAGGCACCATTGTTTTAGTAGATAAATTTGAAGTAATATGTTAAACACTACCTTTCAATTTGTATCTACCATGGCTAAACAGTAAGAAAGCCCACTGGCTTAATGTAGTAAAATACAATTATCGGGGCTGTGCTTCTGTTATCAGACTGCTTAGATTTCACATGGCGTTACACTCATTCCTAATGGTTTGATGGTATCTATATGTTTACTGTAACAATGTTTAAATTTAATTATTTTCCTTTGAAGGCCGGGGTTGTATCTCAAGTGCTACCGCACCTACCTTGGAAGCACAAGGGCCCAAGTTCAATCCCCGGCCGGGACCACCAAAAAAACTTTATAATTATTTTATTCCCAAAATACAATGGTTGAGCACCAAGCCCCATTTTAGTACGTAGACTCCAATGAAAAAGACAGCTTTGTAATTAAAAAAAAATGACTCCAATATAAATCACAAGGAAATTGCAGAGAACTTACTTGTCATCTGTCTTTCCGCCTAGACAATATATCATCCCGTTATGTGAAATCACATTATGGCCATATACTTTGATAGGAAGATTTTTTACTTCGTTCCATTTTGCAGCCCTAAAACGAGACAGTGGCACAGTTTATGTCTGCAGTAGCTCCCAGGTTCTGAACACGGGACTGTGTTGTAGGCGTCCCCTCTGCCTGCTCAGGGACAGGACCGTGCTGCCGACTTACCCGGGGTCATAGCACAGCACTGAGTCCAGCGAAGCCTCCGTTTGAAGGTCTTTGCCTGCAACCACATAGATCTTGTCATCTACCTCTCCCAGGCCGAAGAGGCACCTGGCTGACGGCAGAGGAGGAAGTCCGACCCACTCAGATGCTATGTTATCAAGCTGAAAAGAAATCCACACAGGAGGAATTGTGGAGCT
Source organism: Thryonomys swinderianus (assembly GCA_004025085.1). Lineage (NCBI taxonomy): Eukaryota > Metazoa > Chordata > Mammalia > Rodentia > Thryonomyidae > Thryonomys > Thryonomys swinderianus. Next base: position 1,530 of record PVIC010035746.1, read on the forward strand.
TGGCGGGAAAAACTTACACATCTACCAAAAAGTATGCTATCCATTATATGTTGCTTATAATTTGTAGAGATAGTCAAGATCTCAAAGTAAAACTATATTAGGGGTGGGAACGCTGGAGAGTAGGTAAGAAAATGGCTAAAAATGAGCATTAACTCACGTCATATAGTGGTACAAATTCCCAATGTTGAATGTGATCATGATGTGATATAAAATGTGCCAATAAAGAATTCAATTTAAAAAAAGTAAAACTACAACCCCAGAGCTTTATATTATTACCAAGAAGAATGAGAAAAATCTACTTGGCTTTCTAAACTACAAAGTACCAAAGTCTTCATGACTTTGGGAAAGGAGAGAGTAAAACAGAAAGAACTGAGGGTAAATAGATTTTGTTCCCTATTGTCATGTTCAGCTTTGAGACAAAGAATAAAAAATTTTGATAATTAATGGTACTATTAATATGGTGAGAGCTATAATAAAAAATGAAAAATACTTTGAGTTCATCGGGGAAAGAAGATGTTCCCACGGGGGAGGTGCGGCTCGTGGGTGAGCCCTGGATGCTATATTTACTGCGCCCCAAGCCGGCACCCAGGACAGCTGGGCCTGTCGCTCAGCCCACAGACAACTGCGATGTTAAGCGATCAATCTCTTTTTTCACTCTTATCCACACTTGTAGTTTCCTTATGTTTTGATTTATAATTTTGCTACTGGAAGGTGTTAATGTCAGTTGAAATATCCTCCCTCTAGTTTGATTTTGTTAAGAAGTAAATGGGGGATAAAAAAAATTCAATTGAAAAAAATGAATAAAATCTTATCTCTTAAAAAAAAAAAAGAAGTAAATGGGTTGCTTTTCACCGTTGTGCTACTGAGAGCCTCAGGGACTCTGTGGTGCCCAAGGGCAGGGACGGGGTTCTGCGTTGCCAGCAGCACTCATCATTTGTAATTTTAAGGTTTTCTGTTTTGCATTTTAGGAGATGAAGAAACAAGAAAAACGTTCTGAGCGCACCTGCAGATTTTTTCTCTCTGGTGCCACTTGTAGGCAGTAGGAGAAAAATGTATAAAGTAGAGATTCATTGGATACTAAGGATATTTATGAACCGAAAAGGCTGCTGGGGAAGGAAGCCGCTATGTCTGGTCCACAGCCTCAGCTAAACAGAGCACAAAGACCAGCTAACATGCAAGGTTTCAACCCTGTGAGTGTACTGTTGGCTTTGGATTTATTCATTTCAACATTTAGTTGTGATCCTTAATGTTTTTATTTTTGAAAGAAATTCTTTGATTAAAAAAGTGGAACGGAGCTAAGGATATAGTTGAGTGGTAGAGGACCTGTCGAACACAGACGAGGCCCTGGGTTCTGCCCCCAGCACTAAAAAAAAAAAAAAAAAAAAGTGGTCTATAATGTAGTATAAATGATCACAAACATTGTTGGGGTCTTGGCTATGTGTCAGGCTTTGTGCAAAAAAGCTTTAGACAGGTAATGTCAGTGAATCTCCAGGACAGGCCGAGGCAGAACTTGGCCGTGTAGCTCAAAGTGGGCTCAACCTCTCGTCCTCCTGCCTCAGCCTTCTGAGTGCTAGGATTACAGGTACAAATCATACCTGTTCTGGCTTAGAAAGCTGAGACATGGAACACTTAAATGATTTGCCCAAATTCACAGAGCTTTTAGGTGGCACTCAAGACCAAGCTATCTAAAGTTATAATCTGTTTCTAAAATGGAACCAGGAGCCATGGAACTGCACACGTGAGGGCTTGGTCCTCACACCACTGCTAAACGGCAGATCAGAGTACAGCGCCTCCGCCAGGCTCTTTCACAGCGAGCTGTCCCACCATGTGAATTTCCAGGTTCTTTGCTCGTAATTAAAATAGGATTTGGATACAGAAAGAAAATAAAAGAGCATGTATAAAGTGGGTGGGGATATGGGTAAAAATGAGAATTGACTTGTGTCATATACTGGTACAAATTCCCCAATGTTATACATGATTTTGAGATGTATATAAATTGTACCAATAAAGAATTCAATTTAAAAAATTAAAATAGGATTTGGACCCGGATTATACTTTAAAACCAGGTGCTATTCTATTAATTTGATGGAGGAACAAAACCAAGGCAAAACCTTGTCATCATCTGTTTACACCAAACAATCAGAGATCAAATTACTCCTAAACTAATGCATTTTAAACATAGATGACCAAACAGGAAAATACAAAACCCAAAATTCTTATACAGTTATTATTTTTCAGGGCTGATGATCAAACCCAGGACCTCATGCATGCTGTTAAGTGCTCTACTCTTAAGCTTTATTCCCAGCCCCTCATACTAATATTTTCTGGTGAGTCACAACCTCTTTGACAATAATGTGTTTTTGCTCTTTTTTTTTTTTTTTTTGAGACAGGGTCTTGCTTTATAGTTCAGGCTGGCCCTGAGCTCACTGTGTAGCCCAGGCCATCCTTGAACTCACAGCCATCCTCCTGCCTCTGCCTGCTGAATGGTGGGATTACAGGGATGAATTGATTGCTGGTAGGCATGTCACCATGCCTGATATTGTGGTATGTGGTTATTGGAGATCGAACTCAGAACCTTGTGCTTGCTAGGCAAGTGCCAGACTGGCTAAATCTCTGGTCCTGCCGGTCACATTTTTATCCTGGCATCTTGTTCTATAGTTTTTTAAATAGTGAGGCATGAGTAGCGACAGGGGCTGGCCACCCTACTTTGCATAACAGCTTTAGTAGCTTTGAAGCACCTCAAGCAGATATTTTGAGCCAGAAATAAGATGCCATATCAATAAAAGTAAGGAGACTGGGCTGGAGATTTAGCTCAGTGGTTCTAGCACCCGCCTAGCAAGTGGAAGGTTTTGACCACTTTTTTAATCCAGTAAACCACATTTCACAGTGCTGGGCATGGTGACTCACACCCACCAGCAATCAGTTCCACATATCACAGTGCTGGACGTGGTGTCTCACGCCTGTAATCCCAGCACTTGGGAGGCAGAAGGAGGAGGATTGCTGCTTTCAAAGCTTGCCTGGGCTACATGGTGAGCTCAGGGACAGCCTGAACTATAAAGTGAGACCCTGTCTAAAAAAAAAAAAAAAAAAAGTAAGGAGACTAATAGGATGGGGGAGAATAAAATGTGATCAAAAAGACAGGGTTGTAGAAATATAAATTAGATATAAGATGGAATTTTAAAACTCTAGGCATTTCCAGGAATTATTCATTTTTAAATTAATTAATTAATTAATTATTTCTTGCCATGTTGGGACATGCTTAGACATATTAGACAACTGTTCTACCACTGAGATAAAGCTCCCAACACCTAAACTGACATTCTGTTTTTTAAGTACCAGGGATTGAACTTGGGAGCTTGTGCTCTCAAGGCAGGCACCAGAGCAACTGAGCTAAAGCCCTGGCTCTGGGAATTATTCTATGGTCATAACTTTTCCTTGGATCTATGACTTATATCTACTTCTTTCTTTCTGTGTTATAATAGTTTTACTTCCTGATTATGTTGATAGTCCTTTTGTTTTACCTGAATTTGTCCTTTCTGTTTTTGTTTTCTTCTTAATTTTCCCCTTCTACAGTTTATGTGAATGTGAAACTAGGGCATGGAACTTGCCTGGGACAAATTCAAATACTTACATTTTTCACTGGAACTTTGAAAATTAAGGGGCATGGTTTATATTATATTATATTATATTGTGACACTTTTCAAGATGTGACAGAGCGTGTTGAAGATAATATTGTGTGAGTGTACAGTATGTGGGACACTATGAGAATCTACTGTGACTGTGGTGTGACATTCCCCATGGTATCTTTGCCCTTTACAACTCCAGTGCCCAGCTGCAGGCCCTGTTTACTATGCCCTGAACAAACTCTTCTGAGCTGCTTGTAAACTACTAAGTATTGGTTGTGGCATTGTGAAGATCAAGGCACCGATTTACAGAAAAGAATACATTGAAAATATGAAACAAATGCCCTTCAAACAAACTACAAAGGATGATTTGTTTTCCTGGAAAATCTTGTGGTCCACAAAACTGATTAAATTGTAATAATGTCTAATTATACCTCTGATCCAAAAAATGTGGGCATTTAAACAAAAACCTCCAACTGTAATTAATTCAAATTAGTGACACTTGTGAGACAAGAGTTCCTGCAAGTATAAAGAGTATGTGTGCATATTCTTTTCTTTGTCAATAAAATCATATTTTAGGCAGAAATTATAAGAGATGAAATGCTACTTCCAAGAACTTCAAACTACAGGGGAAAAATAGGAATCTTGGAAAAAAGTAGAAAATCTGACCACTTACTACTTTTTTATAATATGTAAAGTACTTTGATCTAGGGAAGAAATAATTTGATTTAGAATTAAAGCAATAAATATTAACCTGTTTGGGGTCGGAGGTTTAGCTCAGTGGTTCTGGCACCTGCCTCGCAAGCATAAGGTCCTGAGTTTGATCCCTGGTGACCACATACAATGTTGGGCGTGGAGACTCATGCCCACCAGCAATCAATACCACATACCACAGTGTGGGGCGTGGTGGCTCATGCCTGTCATCCCAGCACTCGGGAGGCAGAGGCAAGAGGATTGCTGAGTTCAAGGCTTGCCTGGGCTCCACAGTGACCTCAGGGCCAGTCTGAACTACAAAGCGAGACCCTGTCTCAAAAAGGAAAAAAAAAAAAATTTAACCTGTTTTCAGGTAAGAGGGTACAAGAAAAAATTGTACTAAAATACTAGTCTTTGAAGATTACAATCAGCTATTGCAGAAATTTGATATTGTGAGTATATACAGAAAATCTTGAATCATGAGTTAGATATTAATATGTTCATCAAAACTTATTAAATATTAACAAGCATGCAAGCTAAGTGTCTGTCAGCTCTCTGAGGAGTTCAAATGCAGGAGACTCCAGTACAGTGCAATCAGTTTGAGTAATTCAAAAACGAAGCGGCTGGAAGGTCACACATCCTTTCTGCCCTACTTACATCGAAGGCCTGTCTTACCTGGAAAAAGTATGACTGCAGAGGCTGGTCCTTATTTTCCTCATCCACGTACAGTCCTCCGACCACGTAGACCTGGTTTTGCTGGGTGACGATGCTGGAATGGTTTCTGGGGATCTGCTCAGCCAGGGCAGTGAGGTAGCACTCGTTCTCCGTGGGGTCGTAAGCCACAGCGGCCGTGTCGTTCACCAGGAGGATGAGGTCCTTGACGAACATGCCATGCCTGGGGATGTCGTTCAGGTAGCCTGGAAGTAAGTCTTCATCGCCGACATCTCCGTTCACCTCACTGGCCCCCGTCTTTTCTGCATTTTTGCTAGGTTCTGGGAGTTTGCCTGCAAAAGCATCTTTTAAAACTTTGATTTTTTTCTGGAGTTCTGGGTTGCTTTTAATTATATCATCTTTCTCAACGTGATCTTTAAAATATTTTTCTGTCATAAGGCGGAAGCGGATGCAATCGAATACTTCACTAAGGCTTTTAACCCTGTTTTCTTTGTCCGTTCGCACCCATTTCATCACTGCCTCGAACACGGCTTCCTCCTTTTCTACGTTTAGACTGTCGTTTGAAATGACCGAGATCAGCTCCTGCGGAGACAGTTGCATGAAGTCCTCCTCCTTACAAATCTGTACAAAGCGATCAGACACGAACTCCCGGGCCGAAATGGCGAGTCTCGGGCAGTCGAGGAGAAGGCCCAGTCTCAGGATGGCCAGACAGTTCCCAGGAGCGAGTCTCTTCTGAAGATAGGAAACGCAGACGGTGAACACCGAGGGGATCTGAAAGCGGCTGGCCAGAGCAAAGATGTCCTGCACGTTTCCGTCATTGAGATCGATACTGGCAGAGTACAGATATTTGATGATCAGATCGAGTACCACAGGATCCACGTTATCCAGCACCATCTCCTTTTTCTTCTCCTCATCAATGTCAGATAAGAAATACTCACGAAAGTAAGGACTACAAGCTGACAGTATCAGTCTGTGGCAAGGAAGACTTCTGTCACCCGCTTTGAGGGTGCAATCAATGAATTTTTTCTCTTCCAGGAGATCTTTGAGGCCATCCTGAAGAAGGGTGGATTGGTAAAGCCGCAGTTCCTCTGTGAGTTCCCGCTGGGAATCCATTTTGTGGGTGACCTGGGTAAGGAAGGGGACACTGAAGGCTTTAGCTCCTTGCAGCACACGGGTCTAGCTGTGAAAAGGCAGATCAGTGCGCTTTGCCCAGCTTGAAGCCTTTGCAACTTAATCTCACCAGCTAAATATAGACACCAACGCGAACAACGGGAATTTAGGAGAGCTGGTTTGGAAAGTGGACTTGTTCTTGCAGCTGTTATAGATTGAAAGTAACAACTGGAACTTTTAGTCACGAAGGAAACAAGGCGTTCGAGTGATGTGGGATCCTTTAAAATACATAACGCACTAGGAGATATACTTACAAAGGCGATGATGAGAAAATGTTTACTGAGCTGACAGAAAAAGGAATCATAAAAATGAGTCACTTCTCTAAAAATGGTTCAGTGATATACTACTTGGCTCTCTGAATTAATTATGCAAAAGGCAAGAAATATGAGGTGAGTTCATTTGACTTCTCATTAGCAAGATCCCCTTTCCAACAACTGTTGCACAGGTTTTTACTTTTTACCTAAAACAGTAGGATATAGAGTTTTCTCTTGGAATTAAGAAACTTAGATGTTTAACTTAACTATAATTATAGTTTTATAAAACCTTTGAAATGGTACCTCCTTCAGAAATGACATAGAAACTGCTAATATTCTAAAACATTCTAAATTAACTTTAGTCTTAAGTAGAATACTATAATTAGTACTGTTAAATTATTAAATTCACTTATTTATTCCCCTGCCTTGATAAAGGATCTGATATGGCAAAAAAATAAAGGCAAAAATTTAAAGGAATCAAGACCAGAGGAAGGTAGTTAAAAGTCAACACTAGGGAGGAAAATATCCACACATAAAAATATGACCACTAAAAATAGTCTATAATATTAAAGGCTGAATATTATCTTTAATTAAAAGGTTAAAGACAGACAGAAGTAATCCCATGAGGGAGGATGTTATCATTAGAACTCAGCAAAATCAAGATGAAGTGCTACATTAGCCATATAATTTAGAAAATAGGCCTTATTTTTCTTTTTAATTACATATAATGTAATTATCCAGTAATGGTGGTCCATGCCTGTAAATCCCAGAATTTAGAAGGCTGAGGCAGAAGGATCACCTTGGGTTCAAGGCCAGCCTGAGCTACATAGTGAGTTGAAGGCCAGCTTGGACTACATAGCAAGACCTTGTCTCAAAAAACAAAACAAAACCCTGACCAACCAACCAACCAAATATAAAATGGGACCATAATGAATTGTTGATTATAATAGAATACCATATTAATTATGAAATGTGGAAGTCACTTGAAAGAACTGGTCTTTTTTTATATACAGGTAACATACTTAAAGAAATTTTATTACATGATCAGTCTCAACTCACTACTGCTACAGAAAAACTAATTTCAAAGGCTGGTATTCTATTTTGGGTATGTGTGTATGTGTGTAGTATTCTTAACTATATCCAAAAGAACATAAGTTCCATGAAGATAGAGTTGCTTTTTTTTTTTCTCAAGCTGTTCATTCATAGGCTGTGTGACTGCTCCATAAATATTTGCTGAATGAATGAATGAGTGAATGCCCCAATCAGGGAATTATGTATTTTTAAACTTCAAGAACTTTGTTAATGAGTAAAGGTTTTTTCTTTTCTTTTACATCACAATGAAGTCAATGGTACTGTCAGCTGCTAAAACAACAGCTGAAAGAAGAGCTCACTGATTCTTTTTCCATTTATAAATGTCACTAAAGGTTTTAACATGCTAGAAAAAACTAACAGCTGCTCCTTGGTTAAAACAATAAATGACTCATTTCTCTCTACACGGAACACCTAACATTTGAAAAGATTAGTGAGTCAGATGCGAAAACCAAGACATGGCATTTGAGATTATTCCTTACTAGTTGGTGATTTTATAAAGTGTCTTGCTTGAAAAGCAGAAAGAATATTTATGGCACTGTTTTATTTGTGATCCCCCTAAAATAGGTTATTATAACTCTATCTCTTAAAAATAATGTAAAAATTCTTTTCCATTTAAATGAAGAAACTCATTTGTAGTTTTTCTTATTTTTTATTTATTTATTTTTTTTGCAGTAATGGGGATTGAACTTGGACCCTTGGGCTTCTAAGGTAGAAGCGGTACCACTTGAGCTAAATCCCCAGCTGTTAACTAACAGGTTAGCAGAAGGTTGTACAGTAAGTGTGGTTGGATATATGGTTATGTATCTTTTTTTTTTAGACAGGGTCTCGCTTTGTAGTTCAGGTTGACTCTAAGCTCACTGTGTAGCCCAGGCAAGCTGCCACGAACTCAGCAATCCTCCTGTCTCTGCCTCCCGAGTGCTGGGATTACAGGCGTGAGCCACCATGCCCGGCACTGTGGTATGTGGTATTGATTGCTGGTGGGCGTGAGTCACCATGCCCAGCATTCTATGTGGTTTCCGGGATCGAACTCAGGACCTTGCGCTTGTGAGGCAGGCGCCGGAACCTCTGACTAACCCTCCAGTCCTGGTTATGTATCTTTAAAATGTTTTTACACACATTCTTTCCCACTATAGAGAGAGCTTCTTTTGTTAATTTCAATTATTTGACAAAGGTTCTGTTCAATGCTTTTGATACTTAGAGTAGCAAAAATATGGAATACCAGAGGTCATCAAATTTTACTTACTTAACAAAAATCAGAAAAATAATTTATTATTTTGAAAACTTCAAAAATGTTTCATGAAATACAAATAAGAAAAAAACTGATAAGGAATAAACTAAATTTCTTTACAAAATAAACTGTCTTGCCAAAATTACATTGAAGTTATTTACAAACTAGCATCTACAACATTACAGATTGACATATCAGTTATCATTTTCACAAAATGATCTCTTAAGAATGACATGTTTAAATACTGTCATTTGTATTAGAGTTGGCTTACATTTGAAGATACGTGATAATGTATTCAAACCAGATTTTTATAACTAAGAAAGGAGCACTGTGCTTATTCCATAGTAAGTCTTATTTTAAATAATACTTTTAAAACATTAAATGGTGTTAAATTCTTTATTAACCCAACATCTTACAGTCATTTAATATCTGAAAACTAGTACTTTATAACTTCAGTTAAAGAAAAAAATATTTACAAACTAGATACATTTCAATTACTATTTTAGATATGTTTTAGAAAATAGGCAGTTTTTAAAATGAACTTTTCTTCAGTCATTAAAAATCTTTCAGAAAAGCTTTAAATATAAAAGTTGTATAAATAAAAACTATTCTGTGCCTTATGGTGGGTGACTTGCATCTCTACTCTCAAGACAGCTCTAAACAGAGATCCCGTTCAACTCCCGATCAGCTCGTCACTTCCCAAAGTCCCTGGAGTGTGAATCCGTCCTTCAGCTTCTCTATGGCGAGCCCCAGCTCTTCCGAAAACACAGGTTCACGGTCTTGTTGCTTTTGGGGAGATGAGAAGAAGAGATGGAACACAGAGGGTGGGCAAGACAGAGGGGAAAAAACAAAACAGGTTTCATGTAAGTTCGTAGATGCTGACTATAAGAATGCAGAAACTTTAAAAAGAATATGCCATGTAAAAGGTGCTTACCTTATTGCCATCGGCAAAATAAGCCTGTAAGAAAAAGAAAATGACATTTCACATAGTTGACTGTATATAGAGCAGTGGGCTTAGGAACCGGCAATTGACTTGCAGGATGATTTTGTTACTAAATGTGTCTCATGTTGCTACTGTTAAATGGTTTTCTCACTCAGCTCTGTCATTCTGACAGCAAAACTTCTTTCTTTTGTCCATCAATCCTAATGTCTACAGATGTTATACTTTAAGCTCTACACACGTTTTGTATTTTGTGACTACTGTGTAATTAGCATTGTTAATGTGAAAGGCGATAAAGAGAATAACTGAGAATCTTTAAAATTTCTCTACTTTTAGAAGACGATGCTAACAAGACAAAAAGCAATGAATGTGTCACCAAGTGCATAGAGTTGGAGGGAGCAGTAGTTCACAATTAATATTTTATACTACTTTCACACCTTTGTTTGAATTTTTTTTTGAGACAAAGGCTCACTATGTAGTTCAGAGCAGCCCTGAACTCACTATGTAGCCCAGGCTGCCTTGAACACCGCAGCAATCCTCCTGCCTTGGCTTCCCGATTGAAATCATTTGTTACCGGTGAAATAGTCTGGTTCATTCATAGACCACAGGGTGGAGAAACCATCATTATTACATCTGCTATCAATTAAATAATACCAATGTGGAAACAAAATTTTATTATTCAAATATATATCCTAGAAATAATATATTTATAAATTATGGAATACCCTCCTAAAATTATGGAAAGTGCAGATTTTAAATTAACTTAATTAACTATAACACTTAGCATGTTCTATTATTTTAAAGTACTTCCAAGTTTGGCAGGTAAGTAGAGTCACAAAAGGAGTTCTTTCACTAGAAGAAATTACTTTTATTAAAGTCATGTCAAAAGGCTTAAGTTCCACCATGTTTTACACATCATTTTTAAATTAAACATGATTCAGATCTGAATCGTGAGAAATTTCCTGTCTTCTTTGTGACACTCACCACAAAAGCATCCGTGTGATCGTCAGAGTCTATTTCTACATCATCTTGGATTTGTTCGACTGTCAGAGCTTCAAGGGGCTGTGGCTAAAGATCAACACATGTCAAAATACATGACATACAATTAACTAAACAAAAAATTTCAGAAAAATATTCTGTAAGACTTGTAAATACTAGCTGGGCATTATGGTGCAGGTCTATAATCCACTAGTTCTCTGGGAACTGAGGCAGGAGTAGTGCTGTAAGTTCATTGCTACATAGTGAGCTCAAAACCAGGCTGAACTACATGGTGAGACCCTATCTCAAAAAAACAAAATCACAGGCTGGGGATTTAGCTCAAGGAAGCACAAAGGCCTGAGTTCAATCCCTGGTAATGCAAAGAACAAAAGTGCTGCAACTCCCCTGTCCCGAGAATTAACAATACTAAAAATGCCCCAAAACCAACTTCATGAGATAGATTATTTCTACTTTATGGAAAAGCTAAAGTTCATATTCACTTAGAATCTATAAAATAAAGTGAAACTGAAATTAATAGGCCCCATGGACATTCCATAACATTATCCCTGAACAGCAATAACTGACATTTAAATGGAAAGAAAAAGAAAGGCAAATGAAAGAGGCTGGTACAACTGAAGGAATGTTTAAAATAAGATGATGGGGAAAATGCAGGAAAATTCCAAGCTTTTCAGTACAGCTAACTCTGACGATGCTAGAGGCACTATTAGATAGAAAGGTGCTACTCAGAGAATAAATGAGGCTACTTCTTTTCATGCCAAGTTTAAGATGCTCATTCCAGGCCTTGAATATCGTACTGACTTGGATAATTACTTAAATTAACTAAGCTAAACCCCCAAGAGACAAATCCAACTTATTTGTTAATCAATTTCACAATAACCCACAACCTTCGGACCAACTTCAACTTATCTTATTTGGGATGCTCATCTACGTGAGAATATCTGAGTGTTCAGAAGCAAGACAAGCTCAGTGGTGCCAGGAGCAGCGAGAGACCTGCCAGGATCCAAGTCCAGTTATAGCCTGGCTGGCGAGGGGCCCAAGGGAAGCCCAGACCCAGATGCCAGGGCTCATGAGCAACCTGAAACCAGGCGGCTGGCAGAGTGGTGCATGGGGTGTCAGTCAGAGCCCCCAGGGCTCACCAGCCCAGCAATGTGCTGGGAAGGCTGAGGCAGGAGGATTGCTCCTGCAGTGCCAGGAGTCTGAGCCCAGTGCGGGGGATGCTGCAAACCCAGTCTCATGTCAGTACACGTGCTGCCAAAGTGAGCAGAAAACCCAGTCTCACAATAAAACAAGACGCAGAATATTTCAGAACTTTCATGGTGGGAGGACTGCCCTGCAGCGCAGGTTCCCAAGTTGCTGTCTTGTGAAGCAGTGAGGAGGCCGACGTGTCCGCGAGGCCTGTGTGGTCTGCTTATGTTAATGTGAGGCTGAGGTAGGCCACACACAGAGGCTTTGGGTCAGAGTCTGTCGGTCCTCCTGAGGAGCCCTGCCCTGGAGACTCAGGGGCACAGCTGGCAGGGCTGGGGGATGCAGCCAGCCGGAAGCCAGGGAGTCATCACCAGCAAGAGCAGTGGGGCCATGCTCACTTCAGCAGTCTCTACAGTCATCACTTTATGTATTTACTTATTGATTTATTTCTCGGCATTTTTAGGGATAGGGTCTCACTATGTAGTTCAGGCTGGGCTTGAGCTACATAACCCTGGTTGGACTTGAACCCACTGTGATCCTCCTGTCTCAGCCTCCTGAATGCTGCTATTACAGGCATGTGTCACCAGGCTTGCCTTGTAGATTCATCAGTTTCAAAATAGTTTAAAGTAAAATGGGGGCTGGGGATTTAGTTCAGTGGTTTCGGTGTCTGCCTGACAAGCACAAGGTCCTGAGTTCAATTCCTCTTAGACATCATAATGCCAGGTGTGATGGCTCACACCTATAATCCCAGTACTTGGGAGGCAGAAGGCAGGACGATTGCTGTGAGTTCAAGGTTAGCCTGGCCTACCTAGTGAGTTCAAGGCCAACCTGAAGTACAAAGCAAGACCCTGTCTCAAAAAAAAAAATTAATGTAAAATGGGTACACAATTATATTTATATACAAATTTATAGGGAGCGCTCATTTTGGGAAATTGTATTTCACATACTGAACAAATTACCTTTTCTTCCATTTCATAATCTACTCCAAATATAGGACTGGCAGAATAGACCTTGTGAAGTGAATTGATTTCCTTAACTGATTCCTGCAGTTTTTCCATAGGATCAATTTTGAATCCAAGAACATATCCTCCACTCTGCAAGGAAAACAAACAAACAAAAATCCTGAGGAATGCTATTTATAGTGCATGTTAAACTACAGTGCTAATCATTCTTATTTTATAGCAAAACATTTAAACTGATTTTTAAACATTAAACTTGCTAGGAAAATCTTCAGCCACATATGAAAACAGAAGACATTGAGCCTTCCGATAGTCACTGTGGAATTTCAAGCAGTGGAACCACACTGGCAGCTCAGCTTCATCTTTGGCTGCTCTCACTTTACCCCACCCAGGATATTCTGAAGCAGCACCAGACACCCGCTCATATCACTTAAAAGGCACACTCTAGGGCCCAGGGATTTAGCTCCGTGGTTCCAGCTCTGCCTCACAAGTACAAGGTCCAGAGTTTGATCCCTGGTACCATATACCACAATGCCAGGTGTGGTGGCTCACGCCTGTAATCCCAACAACACTTGGAAGGCAGAGGCAGGAGGATCCCTGTGAGTTTGAGGCTGAGCTCAGGACCAGCCTGAACTACAAAGTGAGACCCTGTCTCAAAAAAAAATAAAAAGATAAAAAGCACACTGTAGGCTTTAAAGGCCAAGGGAATGAAGCTTCTTGTGACCTGGGCCTTGAAAAAGAATAGACTGTACATGAAAAGAAGAAAAGAAATGACTTATCCAAGGCTATCTCCTTTAAGAATTAGAAATTTTGTTTTGCTTTTTTTTTTTTTTAAGACAAGTTCTCACTATGCAGTTCTGGCTGTCCTTGAACTCACTATATAGCCCAGAGGGCCTTGAACTGATGGCAAGTCCTCCTGTCTCAGCCTCCCAAATTCTGGGATTACAGTCATGCACCACAATACTGCGCCCAGTAGAGAAATTGGACCGCAACAGATTGTTAGAGAAGGGTGTTAAAATATTAGGTAGCATATAAATACAGCACAGATTTTGGGGTTCAAATTCTGATCCTACAAGTAATTTACTAATAAGTTTTTGGGAAACTTACTTTCCTTAACCATTCTAAGCCTCAATTTTCTAACCATATAATGGTTATCAAGGCCAGGCTGAACTACAGAGTAAGACCCTATCTCCAAAACAAAACAAAACAAAACAAAAAAGAATTCAGAAGTGATTTTTTTACATTTTTGGATTTTGTTGTTGCTTGTTTTTTGAGACAAAGTGAGTCTCATATTCCTTTGACACAAAAATACAATATAAGGGGGCCAGAGATTTAGCTCAGTGGTTCCGGCGCCTGCCTCGCAAGCGCAAGGTCCTGAGTTTGATCCCGGTAACCACATACAATGCTAGGCGTGGAGACTCGTGTCCACCAGCAATCAATACCACATACCACAGTGCCGGGCATGGTGGCTCACGCCTGTAATCCCAGCACTCGGGAGGCAGAGACAGGCGGATTGCTGAGTTCGAGGCTTGCCTGGGCTACATAGTGAGCTCAGAGCCAGCCTGAACTACAAAGTGAGACCCTGTCTCAAAAAAAAAAAAAAAAACAAACAATATAAGGAATTAAAAATACCCTAACATGCATATTTTGTTGGATTTAGGAATGAATCCTATTATGAACATCCCCCAGGAGGAGACTGAACTCTGGTAAGTAGAGGATTTACTATAATCAGTGTGTGAGAGATAAAATCTCAAACAATCTGTTACCTTTCTGTATGTATCTGTGTTTTTCAAAGTCTTGTGGATTAGTTATACCTGGAGTCAAAAACTGGTTCCCACCATTTACTAAATGGCACCTCAATTCATGGTCTTAATTTGCTTCAAGATTCCAGAAAAGGTGGATGGGACTGTGTTACCCAATGACGAATTCATCAGTGGAAGCAAAATTCTAATGTTTCTGTTCAAGAACCAAATTGTTGAGGAACAGAAGTGTCAGTGAATCGAAGTCTTATTGCAATGGAGAGGCCCTGGATGAAGTTCCTCACTTCTCCAGGCCTTACTTCCTCTGACTATAAGATGAGCAGGAAGTGGTAATAGCATGGAGCTGTGACATGGAGAAAATGTGTGCAGAGCTCTGATTCTGTGATTAATAAGTGAGGAACATAATGATAATAAATAATGACTATGTCTGTACAACAAAAAACACTGACAGGATCCCTCCAATGGAGATAATTATGACAGGACTTAAAACAGTTCATGTCCTCCATGTCATTGCTACCATTCTTCTTGGATGCAAATTGGTAACTACGAATAAAACTAAAACCTTGGATCTTTGCAATGGTTTAAAAATCTATATAAGATCAATAAAAATGTAAAATGTCTTACCTGCTGAGAGCTTTCTATGACAAGAGCTAAACCAAATTTCGAATCTCGAATCTTTATTGAACGCTAGATAGAATATGGGAAGAAAAAAATGCACGTTTCTATTATCTGACAGTAGTGAGTCTTTAATACAAGTTTTAAAACTTTCACATTGGAATTGCGTTTCAGAGTCCAAAGAGCAGAGTCACCTTTGCAAGCCCCCACGGAGATGGCAGCGTGGCGTTTACAGGGTGTGCATGCGCACTGCAGTTAGACCCTGACCGCGGCAGTAGCAGCCGCAGCCAGTCTTGGGTCAGGTTGCAGCCACTGCAGCCCGGGGGAATCATCCCAGAGGCTGCCTTGGCAACAGGATTCTTAAATAGAACAGACAACGCAAGGTTGTTTGTTACCCAGGAATTATTCGGCATACCAGAGACCAGGTTGGACAAGCTATGGCACCTGCATGGGCAATATAAAATCGCAATGAACGCTACACACCCACAACTTATCAAATACCAGTGTGGACTCAGGACATCTTCCCAACAGTGGTTACAAGCTCTCACTTCTTTAGGTAACCAGAAATCATCTTCTTCCCATCCAGATCTATGGTTTTCTGTTTTAACAAGCTGCTTTCAGCCAGTGGTACTCTTTTAGCTCAGTGGTACTGTCCTACCACACACCTACCAAAGTTCGTCCCCAGTACCACAAAAAAATAAAATACAATAATAATAATGATAATGATAATAGTAAGCTGCCTTCCTCCATCAGACTGAAATGTCTTTGATGGCAGGAACTACACACTGGTTCATGATTTTCATAATTCCGTCTCTACTATCTAGCACACAGAGTAGGCACTCAATATTTGGCAGATGAATGATCAGATATTTTAAAGTAAACTAGAAATTTAAAAGTTTAGCAAAAGACAGGCTTGGCCAGTGAGACATGGGGGTACATGCCTGTCATCCCAGGACTCAGGAGCCTGAGGTAGAAGTGCCATGAATTCAAAGCCAGCCTAACATGTATGGCAAGACTTTGTCTCAAAAACCAAAGCAAAACAGGGCCGGAGATTTAGCTCAGTGGTTCCATTGTCTGCCTCGCAAGCGCAAGGCCCTGAGTTTGATCCCGGTAACCACATACAATGCTGGGCATGGTGACTCACACCCACCAGCAATCAATACCACATACCACATACCACAATGCTGGGTGTGGTGGCTCACACCTGTAATCCCAGCACTCGGGAGGCAGAGGCAGGATTGCTGAGTTTGAGGCTTGCTTGGGCTACATAGTGAGCTCAGGGCCAGCCTGATCTACAAAGTGAGACCCTGTCTCAAACAAAACAAAACAAAACAAAACAAAAATGACTCTACATTTGAATAAGATCACCAAAATGCATGTACTTACAATTTGCAGGTATGGTATACTGACGTTAAAACTCTCATTCATATTTGCATGCCATACAATTCTCACATTGGTAATAAAAAATGTTCCTAGGTTTCCCTGTTAAGCAGAGTGAGAAATCACTGATCATTTATTTGAATATCTATTCTTTATTGCCTAAATACCAGAAGAATATAATTTTTTTTTTTGAGACATGGTCTTGCTTTGTAGTTTAGCCTGGCCGTGAGCTCACTATGTAGCCCAGGCAAACTTCAAACTCAGCAATCCTTCTGCCTCTGCCTCCCAAGTGCTGGGGTGACAGGTGTGAGCCACCATGCCTTGGCATTGTGGTATGTGGTACTGACTGCTGGTGGGCATGAGTCACCATGCTCAGTATTGTATGTGGTTACTGGGATTGTACCAAGAGGACAGACAGTACATGTAATAGCCCTTCTTAATCCACATGAGATATTTTATGGTTCTTCCACACTATCTATAGCTGGGCATGGTGTTGTATGCTTAAAATCCCAGTACTCAGAAGGCAGAGGCAGGAGGATTGCTATGAGTTGAGGCCTGCCTGAACTACACAATGAGACCCTATCTCAAAAAACAGACAGACAGGGCCGGAGGATTAGCTCAGTGGTTCCGGCGCCTGCCTCGCAAGCACAAGGTCCTGAGTTTGATCCCTGGTGACCACATATAATGCTGG
>PVIC010035747.1:0-18908 GCA_004025085.1 Thryonomys swinderianus
CATGGAGATACGCCCACCAGCAATCAACACCACATACCACAATGCTGGACGTGGTGGCTCACGTCTGTCATCCCAGCACTCGGGAGGCAGAGACAGGAGGATTGCTGAGTTCGCGGCGGCTTGCCTGGGCACCATAGTGAGTTCAGGGCCAGCCTGAACTACAAAGCGAGACCCTGTCTCAAAAAGCTAAAAAAAAAAACCAAAAAACAAAGTGAGACCCTGTCTCCAAAAAGCAAAAAAAAAAAAAAAGAACCTTTGTTATCTCAGAATCATCAAAACTTGGAAAAAAGTCTCTTTCCCACGAAGCCACGGAAAGGCAAATTAGGTGAATTAAATATTTTAATAGTAGACCTAATCCTTTCTTTTCAAAAATTTTCAACTCTTAACAAAAAATATCCTCCATCCAAAAGTTAACCATTTTATAAGAGTAAATTTCATCAGAAAAAAAAAAAACACACAACACAAAGCACAGGTTTAGTATATGATGCTCTAGGTTTTTTTTCTAGTTTTTAAATCTTTCTTCACACCTAACTAAAACCACATTACATGACCATTCGTTTTGTACACCTACAATGTCAAGTATTTGTGCTGGGAAAAATTAAAGCCATCATTTCTTTATACAGGAAATTTAGGGTAAAATTAATCATCAGTTCCTGTAACCACCAAAACAAAATCAGATTCAGTACTTTGAAGAAATCTTCAGAAACCATGCAGAACTATTTTAAAAGCATAGAATACATCCTTATACACATTCATGTACAGTTATGCTCATAAGAAGATCAAATATGAACTTTTTATTGTAGTAAGAATTGTAGCTGAGTTTTATTTTGAGTGGGGGAGGGGAGTTTCCCACCCTGAAGGAAACCCCCAAAAGCACACACTTATGTCTTGTTAACCAAGTCACAATACCTTTTAACACCAAATGAATGGCTGAGTTTCCATTTGACTACAGAAGTCAATTAAGTATATTCGCTGCTCCTAACTAACAATACTTTAGAAGGCATGAACAAATACTACAAAATGCACACTTCTAGTATGATTAAAGACTCTTGCATACTTCTCTATAATCATATTCCCCTCCTCCCCTAAACCCAAGAAGTAAGCAGTATCCTGATTTGGTGTTATCATGCATTTTATACAACACTTGTAACTGCAGGATGGAGAGCTTTTTTGCTGTGGCCAACAATGGGGACTGGTTCCAAGGCTCAGGTTTCCTGGCTAAATGCTCCACCACTGAGGTATATATCCCCAGAGCTTCTATTTTATTGATTTCATTTTGTTACATGGTCTCACCTAATTGCCCAGGCCAGTTCCAAACTTGTAATCCTCCTGTCTGTCTCCAACAACGCTGGCACTCCAGGCACATGTACCCAGCTTGAACTACACACTGGAGGATACTATTACAAATCTCTGGCTCCCTATTAGCTTTAGAGTAGTCATCAGCAATGTCGGAAACACCTCAGATCATCAAGAATGCCTTCGGAGGAATCCCACCTTCACCCTCTCCCTGGCCCTGCTCCTATCAGATTAATACTGAAAACATGATCACATAACAGAATTTCACTCAGAAAATGAACATGGGTCACTGTTTTCAGCTCCCCACTGGTAAGTGTTGGAATTTTTCTGCCAATGTAACATGAATAGCTCTGCAGTTAAGAAGACCGCTATGGAACTGAGGTTATGGCGCAGGCAAAGCATGGCCTCACTTGGCCAAGACCCGGGTTTCTGCCCACAGCACAAAAGAGCTGAGACTGGAGGATCACAAGCTTGAGGCCAGTCTGGGCTACACTGAGTTCCATGTCAGCCTGAAGTATACAGTAAGATGCTGTCTCAAAAAAAAATAAAGAAACTCCAAGGCAGAGCAACTAGTGTAGCTCTGCAGTGCAGAGGGAGTATCTGAAGCTGGACACTACAAAAAAGAAAAAGAAAACCCCAAGCAATGACAAATTTAGTGACAGACTGTTATAAAATGAGTCCCCCCAGTTCCCTCCCAGCCCACCAAGTGACCCATGCCTCCTCCTTCAGTTGGGTAAAAGGCTTGAAGTTTGGAGACTATCTTGCCCTGATATAAGTATAGTTTTATCATAAAATAAAGCACAGACATTTATATACCGAACAAAATAATGCAAACAACCTTTTAAAACCTTAAAAAGGAAAAAAGGACAAACCATACCTAACAACTTAACTCATAAACTTATTTGCCACAGCACTTTCAGATCTGAAATGTCCTTAAATACAATGGATGTATTTGGGCCCACTCTTCTACAGATGAAAAAAATCAAGACCAAGAAAGCATTCATCCTTCTACAGAGTAAAGAAAATGTAAGAGGGTGGGAGTTGACTCCCTAAAGAATACAATATGAGTATGTATTTGTTTTAGGACATGAAAAGAACTGGAAGGTATTTTTAAAAATTCATCTCACAAAATGCAAACAGGAGGCACCAAGTTCACCGGAGAGGAAGGGAGTGGGACAAAACAAGGCAAGAGAAAAGACATGACTTCAAATGCTAAAAAAAGTCATTTACGGCCAGGCGTGGTAGCTCACGCCTGTAATCCCAGCACTCCGGAGGCAGAGGCGGGAGGACTGATGAGTTCGAGGCTTGCCTGGGCTAACATAGTGAGCTCAGGGCCAGCCTGAACTACAAAGCGAGACCCTGTCTCAAAAAAAAAAAAAAAAAAAAAAAAAAAAAAGTCATTTACCTGGTCATGACATCATTACCTATATTCTTATTAACTGGAGAGTGGATGAAACAGGATCTTGCTATGTAGTTCAGGTTGGCCTTGAACTCACTATGTAATCCTTGGACTCGCAGGGATCCTCCTGCCACAGCCTTCCTGCGGGGATCAGAACCGTGTATCCCCACACCTCACTAATACTTATAAATTATAAAGGAACAGTAGTAATTTTTCACAAGCTAAGTGATCAGACTTTTTACGTGAGAAATAAGACAACACATGCCTCTTTTATATGATGTACAGGAAAACATTATTTGCCAAAAATACATAATTTGGTTCTTATCATAAGAAAACATCAAACAAACCCAAATTGTGAGATATTTTGCAAATAACTTTTAAGACTAAGAAGACAGGACAAAAAATGCAACATGCAATCTCAAATAAACCCTCGACCAGAAAAACAACTTTTGCTATACAAACTGGTAAAATTCCCAATTGCTACAGCATAGTAAAGTTAGCTGAGTGACTCCTGAAAGACTCCTAGTAACAGGAACACTGCCGCAGGAGGGGTCCACAGCTTCCTCCCAAAAGCTTCACAAAGGGCTGGAGGTGTTTGTTGCTCAGCAGTAAAAGCAAATGCTTTCCATACACACAGCCTGGAGTTTGATGCCTAGCACCAAAACAAAGAGGAAAAAATGGCCCAGGATATCCTGGGAGCACCAGGCATCTAACCCAGCCTGCACACGCCCCGGGAAGGGCTTGCCGGAGGATGAAAGCTGGGCCTCGCTACAGAGATGACTAAGAGTGAATGGGACACAGGAAAGAACACAGGTTTGGCTTCAGACGAGTCATGACTATAGATTTCACACAGGCTGTGACTCAACTGGACAGTGCCTTTCTCCAAAGGTAAGGGCTGAAACACCGGTACTGAGGGAAGGGGACAAGGACACTTACCTCCTGTGAGAACAGGGACTCCACAGAGGCAGGAGGAAGAAAGTAGAAGAGCCGGGGTTGCTAGGTGGGGAAAGGGCAGTAAGTAGCCGCAGAAGCACTGCTGGAGCGATGGGAAGAGGGTCACACAGGGGGCAGGAGAGGGAGCAGCAAGGGAGGCAAAGGCAAGCTGCAAGCAAATCTTCACTTCCTACTTCACAAGTGCAGCACTCACAACAAAAAAATTATAAATACGCAACCTAAATCTGTTACACATAATCCATTTTGGCATCATTCGAAATAAACAGCTAGCAATGGGCATAAAAAAGAAGTCATTAAGGTGATTCACTTTAATAGAGCAGACAACATCATAAAAGATTCTGTTAAAAAGGAATGCGGGGTATTTTGTGACAGCTGGAACAAAGCTGCTGGAGAAACAGCTGTGCACCATGTACTGTTCATCCAAAACCACAAACGCAAGTAACCTGTGTCCGACAGCTTCACTTGGCCAATCAGCTCAACCAATGGCTTCTTCCTGAAACTGCTACAAAAAATCTAAATACATAATGTGTAGCGATTTAGTAAAGAGAAAAAAATTGTCTATAACTTTACATATAAAATTAAAAACTGAGAATCACCAGCTAATATCAGAAAAAATAAAAACGTTTCCACATTATTTTCACAACTACTGAAATAATGAGCAGAAGCCAGGCACAGCGACACACACCTGTGGTCTCACCTACTCAATAGAGGAGCCAGAGGAATTCAAACCCAGGAGGTTCCTGACCAAATGCAGCAGCCTAACAAGACTGTCTCACAGCAAGGCAAAAATAAAGGAAAGCATGATCGCTGAACCTTTCAAACTTCATGTGATAAGGAAATGACGCCCAACCCACTATCTTCACCATTCCCGCTCCATTCTTAACATGCGACTAAACAGAAGTGTGTTATCTGGAAACATGGCAGTGATTCTGAGACATTTTTAACATTAAATCACTTGATAATTAAAAAGTAGTTCATTTAAACCAAGTTGTTGGCATGGAAATTCCATACCCATATCTGAAACTAACAGTGGTGTGTTCACATAAGCTATTAAGCTATCCATCTACACATCTGCAACTCATTAGAAAGTTACCACAGACTAACATCTTCGTGGTACCATTTATCTCCATTTTTTATTCCAAACCCCACTCCAACTTTAAATTCACTTCTTTCTCAGTTTAAGACACATCACCATGCACTTGAATGTGTACATATACATACATGTCTAAGACAAACTCTCTCTGAGCTGACACATCTTTTCAGATGCAAAAGGGATGAAATCACATTTAATAGTCATATCTTTTCCATATGATTTTTGAAAGTTAATTGTCAATATTGATCATAATTTTCCTTTACAGTCTGACCTGACCATTTGCTTAGTATTCTTTTCCTTTCAGCTAACAAATTGCTGACTACTATAATCTCAACCACATGTCATCATTTATCCAAAAGCAAGGCTTGGGGAGAAAAACCCACCAGGAAATAAGACAAAAGCAGTGCCTTTAAGACTATATTCCAAGGCTGTTTTACATTTCCTGAACCAAAATTTCCAACAAAAAAAATCTCCAAATAAGAACTATCCAAAAGCCTATTCTGAATAAAACTCAATGTTTACAGATCAACTGCTAAAACTTCTAAACTCAAGATTCAAATGCACATACGCCATATATGACCTTTTCATTACAGAAAAGCCTAAAATCCAAAAAGCAAGCCAATCCTGCCCTCTTCAGAAACTAGCTGCTATGGAACCATAACAGATTCAACTCATCTCTCCTAAACTCTTAATTTCTGCAGTTATTTCCTAAGTCCTGTTTAAGAGCTAACACCAGCATTTAATGGATATTAACAAGCATTTCTGCTAAGAGCTTTGTTCATGTTAACAAAGACAATTATGGTCTATGATTCTCAAAAACCTAAATGTGAATAAAACGTACAAATACAACTAAGGGGCATATATTCAGGCCAAGCAACCTAAAGATACAAAGACATCTACTTAAATATTTGTTTATATCCTATTTACAGAATTTAAAACAATCTAAGGTGAATAAGACAGAACTACTATCCCAAAACCTTCTGAGAAACGAAATGGCCACAGTTACAGTGGTTGAAAGGATGTCAACCAAGACCTATAAATAACTTGCAAGATTTTGTGTTCTTAGACAAACAATAGGAATTTGTCCAAGTCTAAAGCTTTAAAAAAAAAAAAAACACAAAGCTGTGTTGTTAATTTCATTAGGCTACTCAAGACTATAAAAAGCCAATCGAAGTGCCGAGCGTGGTGGCTCACGCCTGTCATCCCAGCACTCAGGAGGCAGAGACAGGAGGATTGCTGAGTTCAGGGCTTGCCTGGGCTACATAGTGAGCTCAGAGCCAGCCTGAACTACAAAGCGAGACCCTGTCTCCAAAAAAAAAAAAAAAAATCCAATCGAGGCCAGAGATTTAGCTTAGTAGTTCTGGTGCCTGCCTGGCAAGCACAAGGTCTCTGGTTCATTCCCGGCAGCCACATACAATACCAGGCATGGTGACTCATGCCCACCAGCAATCAGTGCCACATACCATAATGCCCGGTGTAGTAGCTCACGCCTGTAATCCTAGCACTCAGGAGGCAGAGGCAGGAGGACTGCTGAGTTCGAGGCTTGCCTGGTCTACATAGTGAGCTCAGGGCCAGCCTGAACTACAAAGCGAGACCCTGACTTAAAAAAAAAAGCAAAAAGCAATCACAAGGAAAAGTTCCTCCCAGACTTAACAGTCTTCCATCATTTCCCTGAGAAACTAGGGAACAGAGAAAATCTTATGTTTCAATAAACGTTTCCATTTCCAAAGATAAATGAATGCTGAAGGCATTTAAGTAGAAAAAGAAACCTGAGGTTAGGCAAAGATAAAGCAATTATCTCCACTGTTTTACTACAAAAAATGTTGAGGCGCAATAATTTTTTTTTTTTTTTTGAGACAGGGTCTCGCTTTGTAGTCCAGGCTGGCCCTGAGCTCACTATGTAGCCCAGGCAAGCCTCGAATTCAGCAGTCCTCCTGCCTCTGCCTCCTGAGTGCTGGGATTACAGGCGTGAGCCACCACGCCTGGCTGGGCGCAGTAATTTCATACCCAGAGAAGTCATCATTTATCATGCAAAAGTAAATATAATCTTAAATACCTGTCCAGTTAAAAGAACTTCAAGTATTCTTTTTCTTTCTTTCCTTTTGTTTTTTTTTTTTTTTGAGACATTATATAATTCAGGCTGACCCTGAACTCTATGTATCCTAGACTGGTCCTGAATTTGCACTGACCCTCCTGCCTCAGCCTCCAGAATGCTGAGATTACAGGTTGCATCACCACACCCAGCAGAAGTGCTTCAAAAGTTTTTGTTTTGTTTTGTTTTTTTTTGAGACAGGGTCTCGCTTTGTAGTTCAGGCTGGCCCTGAGCTCACTATGTAGCCCAGGCAAGCTACCGCCGCAACCTCAGCCATCCTCCTGTCTCTGCCTCTTGAGTGCTGGGATTACAGGTGTGAGCCACCACGCCCCGCACTGTGGTATGTGGTATTGATTGCTGGTGGGTGTGAGTCTCCGCGCCCAGTATTCTATGTGGTTACCGGGATCAAACTCAGGACCTTGCGCTTGCAAGGCAGGCGCCAGAACCACTGAGCTAAATCTCCGGCCCTCACAAGTATTTTTTAACTTACAGTTCAACCTAACATGCACTACACCTGAGTTCAATTAGCACTTAATAAAATCAAAATTCAAAAACAAACCACTACCAAAGGTGGGGAGAACCCTTGTTTCTCGAGTTATTTTCTCCAGAAAAATATCTCACAGGAACATAACTTTTTTTTTTTTTTTTTGAGACAGGGTCTCGCTTTGTAGTTCAGGCTGGCCCTGAGCTCACTATGGTGCCCAGGCAAGCTACCGCCGCGAACTCAGCAATCCTCCTGTCTCTGCCTCCCGAGTGCTGGGATTACAGGCATGAGCCACCACATCCAGCATTGTGGTATGCGGTGTTGATTGTTGGTGGGCGTGTCTCCATGCCCAGCATTCTATGTGGTTACCGGGGATCGAACTCAGGACCTTGCGCTTGCGAGGCAGGCACCGGAACCACTGAGCTAACCCTCCAGCCCGACAGGAACATAACTTTGAGAAAATGTTAGCTTCCAGCTACTCTCAAACCTTGGCCAACTAATTTTAACATCCATCCACAATTCCTAAGTCAATTATTATTCTACCAAAAGATTTTCTAGTGTCCATTTCCTGTGGGTCCCTTCATCAGTCTGAATTCCACATTAATAAGTTTTTAATCATGTGTCACTATGGAGTCACAGAGTATTACTTTACTCATAGGCACGAATCAGCTGTCCTATTTTAATGATTAAACTGCCCCCAAGTAAGCCAGTGAGTTTTTTCAGGTTGACTCCTATGTCTCTCAGATGCTTTGTTTTCTGGGGTTTTCCTTATTTTCCCACATTATAAGCTACGCCAAGCTCATCTTTTATTTTTTCCTGGCTCTAACTCTAAAGACAGATATTTCTCTAAGGTATTTTTTAGTACAGAATGGCATTTAGAAACCAAGACCTGGTGCTAGGTGATCTTACCACTATAGTACTAAGTCATCACTTTCTCAGCTCTGTAAGTGGAGGAGGAAAAAGGATGGAAACATGAGGGCATGTATGTCCCCACATCTGTGTGTTTTGTTTGTTCTGATTTTGGCAATACTGGGTATCGAACTCTGGCCCTTTTGCTTCCAAAGTAGATGTGGTACCACTTAAACTAAATCCCCAGCCCCCTCACCTGTGTACTTTCAAAGTCATGACTTTATTCCAGTGCCTTCAATTCCAAACACGAGTTCACTCAAACCCTTGCCCTTTCCAGATTTGTAGCTCCCTTCTCTCCAACAGCAGGGGGGGATAAAAATCAGCTATAGAGTTAAATGGTTGCGGCGTCAAGTTCTTTCTCTCCTTAAAGATATAATCCAAATTCTGGGTTCAAAAGTTACCTGTTAGTTTTCTTCCTTTCATCCACTGAATGTGATCAAGCGAGTCATTTGAAATAAAGTATACTACACTTGTCCCTATTCCACTGATTTTTTTTTCATCCCTTGCTTTTATAGCTGTTTGCTATTTATATTCTGAGTATGTGAAACATTAACATGGTTCCAAAGTCAGAAAACAACATCCCAAAAAGGTTACTTACTATCCTCACTACATGTATCTCTTCCACTATAGCCTCTTCACCCTTAGTAGGTCAACCTCTGCCATCTGTCTCTCATGTATCCTGTTTTATTCTGTTATTCCCTTGTGCATATATATATATGCACACATGCACACACACACTCTACTTCCCAGTCTATATAGCAGGCACTTTTCAACTTTTTTTTCAGTGAACACTGTATCTTAGTGCCCCACAGTGCACCAGGACCTTTCTCATATTTTACTGTTGTATTATCTCCAATGAGTGAATGTAAGTGTTCAACTAATCTACTGTAGAAGTAGCTTCTAATTTTTGCAATTATAAACAATGCCACAATTTCATGCATGTGTATTCTCATACTGTGGCAAGTGTTCCTTCAACAGAGTTAATTCCTAGATTTGGGACCGCTGAGCCAAAAGGCAAACAAGCCCAACATCTATGTATGTCTCCTAACAAAATGCACAAGGAAAAACATACCATTTGTTAGTATGCCCAACTCCATGCCTAAAAAATGCATATCCTGACCCTAATCATCAAGAAACATCGGCCAAATTCAAACAGAGGAAACCTTACAAATAATTAATTTGTACTCTGAAACACAGGCTAAAAAAAACTGTTCCAAGTTAAAAGCCATGGGAGGGTCAAAGATTTGGCTCAGTGATTCCGGCACCTGCCTCGCAAGCGCAATGGTCCTGAGTTAGATCCTGGTAACCACATACAAGGCTGGGCATGGTGACTCACGCCCACCAGTAATCAATACCACATACTACAGTGCCGGGCGTGGTGGCTCACGCCTGTCATCCCAGCACTCGGGAGGCAGAGGCAGGAGGACTGCTGAGTTCGAGGCTTGCCTGGGCTACATAGTGAGCTCAGGGCCAGCCTGAACTACAAAGCGAGACCCTGTCTCAAAAAAAAAAAAAAAAAAAGCCATGGGAATATAACATGTTCTTCTACTATAAAGACCATTATTGGAGAGCTGGCAAAACCTGTAGGTATTTCCGATTTGGGTTATTATACTATGTTAAGAAAATATCCTTATAGTTAAAAATTATATACAATGGTACTTACTTAGAGATTATTGGGGGGCTGGAGATTTAGCTCAGTGGTTCCAGCGCCTGTCTAAAAGCTCAAGGTCCCTGGTTCGATCCCCAGTAACTACATGCAATACCAGGCATGGTGACTCATGCCCACCACCAGTCAGTACCACATACCACATTGTTACGTGTAATGGCTCACACCTGTAATCCCAGCGCTCAGGAGGCAGAGGCAAGAGGATTATGAGTTCGAGGCTTGCCTGGCCTACATAGTGAGCTCAGGGTCAATGTGAATTACAAAGCGAGATCCTGTCTCAAAAAAAAAAAAAAAATGGGGAGAGGGGATTATGTCTTCAGTTTACACTCAAATTATTTTTTTTAATATGTACAGATGGGGGAATAAAGCAAATAGCATTAGAAATATGGGGACATCATCAGATATTTTAACACATTTGTCACTATAGCACTAAATATTTACTTACACAGAGCTTTCTCCTAAGAGGAAAGCTATCACATAAGGTGACAATAAGTTCACTGGCAATATTAAACTATAAGCTTATCATAAGCGAATTAAAGTATTAAATTTTTAATGCTTGAAATCATCACACGGCTTTTATAAAACCTAAACTGTAACTCAGAAGACATCAAGAAACACTTTGTCTAATAATGTTTCTGGTAGCAACATTTTAAACAACATAAATTTCTTTGCCTCCCTGGAGCACAATTTTCTTTGTAAAACAAAACCCTATCAAGGACAATGGTTAAAACTAAGTTTCCATCCCCAATACAGATTTAGCAGTTCAGACATTTAACATCAAGACCTCTCAAGATTCAATCCCTACAGCAAAGTTGAATTCTGGACGCTGAGTACAGGCCCATAGTCTCTGCTAAGGGAAGGGTTCAAATCCACCCCAGGCTATTTTAGCAAGACTCTCTAACACACATATAAGAAATCCTACCTATTAGTCCCTTTTTAACATATGGAAAAATATAAAATAAACATACAAAGAACTTAATGTGAAGACATCCTAAGCCAGAAATTTCTTCTGCTTCTTCACACAAAAGCTGGCATCCTATTTTACAAAAAAAGTTCTTCCTTGAATACCTAGAATTTAGATCACAGCACACTCTTCAAGACCATTTCAACTGTGACCAGAACAAGTAAATACTACTAAATAGCAATGGGAGAAGCAGCTTATGTTTAAGTGCTAGCAATTCATTTGTAAATTACTCTCAAAAACATGAACAATCTTGGGCCGGAGGATTAGCTCAGTGGTTCCGGCGCCAGCCTCGCAAGCGCAAGGTCCTGAGTTCGATCCCGGAAACCACATACAATGCTGGGCGTGGAGACTCATGCCCACCAACAATCAATACCACATACCACAGTGCCGGGCGTGGTGGCTCACGCCTGTAATCCCAACACTCGGGAGGCAGAGACAGGAGGACTGCTGAGTTCGAAGCTTGCCTAGGCTACATAGTGAGCTCAGAGCCAGCCTGATCTACAAAGCAAGACCCTGTCTCAAAAAAAAAAAAAAAAAAAAAAAACATGAACAATCTGCAAAAATAAATCTGGTTCTTGGCCGCGATCAAAGTTAACCATATACTCAGAACCTTGGCAAAAAGATCAAGTAACTGTCAATACAATTAAAGGAGTCCTGAAATCTGTCTACAATCTCTGCCCCCAGAATGGCAATGAAAAAGCACTCCGCAAGAGACAAAACTCTTGTAGGTAAAAAGCAGTCTGAGTCAGGGCCAGACTAACAGGTTTTATGAGGGAATAGAACTCAAGATGTGAGAAATCAGCTCAAGATCTGACAAAACGATGAATAAAAAAGATGCTAAAAGAACAGAAATGGGGAAATTTCACTTTAAATTTGCCAACCAAATACAGCTTCTTCTCAGAGTTGCCAGATGAAGCAATAATCCAAAATACCCATGTTTACTCCATTCTTTTTTTTCCCTCCTCCTTTTTGGTGCGAGGGAGTGAGCCCTGGGCCTGGCACACACTAAGCACATGCTCCACCACTGAGCTAAGCCCCTGCTTCAATTACTGCTTAATACTGACTCCCAAATGATTAAAACTTTGTTTTCCTAAACTTAAAAAGCAAATTAATTTTCATCACCTAAAAACAACACAGAAGTGAAGAGGGCAAGTATGGAACTGGGATGAAAGATTTAAAATAACAGATTGTATCATGAGGAAAAAAAATCAAAAATTGCAAATACTGGGGCCGGAGGGTTAGCTCAGTGGTTCCGGCGCCTGCCTCGCAAGCGCAAGGTCCTGAGTTCAATCCCCGGTAACCACATAGAATGCTGGGCGTGGAGACTCACGCCCACCAACAATCAACACCGCATACCACAGTGCCGGACGTGGTGGCTCACGCCTGTAATCCCAGCACTCGGGAGGCAGAGACAGGAGGATTGCTGAGTTCGCGGCGGCTTGCCTGGGCACCATAGTGAGCTCAGGGCCAGCCTGAACTACAAAGCGAGACCCTGTCTCAAAAAGCCAAAAAAAAAAAAAAAATTGCAAATACTGTTTTGAAAGAACATCAAGAGAAGTAAGACAACACATAAAAACAGGTGCTTGGTTATTTAAACAGTAGAGGGCACTGTGCTGAATGACTTGGAGATATTACTTACTCCAAAACCCTAAGGGTGCTGTTATTCTCTTTTCAAATGGGGAAACTGAGGCTCAGAGAACCTAAGAAGGTTGATCACAGACACGTAACTAGTCTAACAAGCAAGAAAGAATCCTAGAAATTCAAAGGTGCAGAGATTCGTTCAACCAGACCCAGCATTTTATGAAGAAGCTACTGAAGCCCTAAAGGGATTAGGCACTAAGATACCAGCAGTGACCCGGGTTAGACAGTCCCGTGTTGCTCCTTCTCCCTTCTACTCCGCACGACATCCACATTACGTCCTAATTTGAGTTCAGCAACAGAACTTAAAATCTTTTTTAAAAAAAGGCAAAGTTCTTTTAAAACTTCATTTCCAAATTTGTATTTTATCTGCTCGAGATAACGTAATAGAAATATATAGAGAACTATAAAAACAGAGTAGCATTTCAGGAGTCTCCAAAAGAAGGGTCATTTTGTAGCATCCTGATCACCTTCAAAAGAGAACCAAATTCCTTGCAAAAAGTGATTACTCTGCTGTCTTCTATCCTTCCAGTTTCCACTGCTACAGTCATAACAGAATGAAATTCAACTCCCCAGAGTCAGACAATAAAAGCCAACTCTATTAAGTGATGACAAAGTCACTTTAATTTCATTATCTAAAACAATTAAGTAGTTTTACTGTGTACTACACGTTGTTGTAAGTCCCTAACACGTTAGCTCTTAATTTTCACGCCTGAACAGGGCACACTGTGTCTCCCCAGCTTACAGATGGGCAAAGCTGAGGTACAGAAGTTCCTTCCCTAAAAGTCACACGGACCAAGCGGCAGGGCTGAGTCTCTCCAGACTCCCTGCTCCCAGAAAAGCTCCACCTCAGCGTCTATGTCCCCGTTTCATTGGCCCCTGGTCACACACACCCCCATCTCAACCCACCTGCCCCACTCTAAACTGTGGTGGCATGTGACATTTCTTTCTCCCCATCTCCAAGCCTACACTCACTTTGGTAGTTACAGGTGCTGGGGGTCTAATCCAGGACCTTGCATATGCCGGGCAACCACTCTGCGTCCCCAGCCTGTGTTTTTACAAATCCTTCCAACATTGACTTTTCCAAATCTCAATTCCCTTTGCATTTCAACATGTTACAGAACTCTATTCATGCACTTATAAAAATGGCTAACAGCTAACGTGCCAGATAAAACGCCAAGATCTTCCTCAGAATTTTAGTAAGAATGTGTAGAGAGACCCATTTTATTGATAATATTGAGACTCGGAGAAGCTGAATATTTTGGTAGCTTTGTCACAGCCAAAAAAAAAGACTCAAGACTGTATGACTCAAAAGCTCCTACCTTTTATAAGTGCACATCTTTGTCAGGGATACCTTATATATCATTTAAAGCATTGAACTACTGCATAGAACTACATCAAACTACTCATAAAATAGGCATTCCTTTAACAAATGAATCGTAGGAAGACACCAATGACTATTTCCTAGAGGTTTCTAATATGATTAACCAAAACCAAAGCTCTACTATCTTATTTAAATAATTAGTTTATGGTATCAATTAGATTCAGATGGCCTTTCCTAAAAAAAAAAAAAGTTATTTAAATCTTTTAGGTAACACTATTCAGCAATACTGGGAACCCAAGATATTTTCCTACTCCTTGACTATTTCAAACACTAACCTTCAGAGAGAGGAGTTACCAAAGAAAAGGTTTGCTATAAATTGTTTTGCTTTGCCATTGGTTATTTTAAAAACCTTTCTTGGTCTTAGACAAATAGCAACGTGACATAATCCCTGATTCCGTCGGCTAAACTTAAACCAATCTCACTTCTCCGTTGATTTTTTTTAACCCACTTATGAGTATATTGTAAATGCTTCTTACATAAACATCCCCTCTTCCTGGATACAAAGGTTCTAGCAGCAATGGAATAGCCTAACAGTCCAAGTAATGACAAACAGATGAAACAAATCTGAAAAAATATTTCGCCATCAGAATTCGGTACAGTACAAACAGCTGTTACCTTATAGACCAAGGTTCTGCGTTTCTCCCACCATATGCCACACCTTTTAGGTTGACAAAAGCCGAAAGCTATCTGGCTTTTCTAAAACCCCAGAGAAGATCTCTCAAGCCTCTCACCAAGAGCAAATTCTAAGAATTAAGAATTCCACTTCCTCCTCTCCTAACAGATCTAGACTTTGCCCCTCACCAGCAATCAGAGAGGAAGGAGTAAGGCTGGGGTGAGGGAGACGGTGGGTGGAATACAGAACGCCCAACCTTATCGACCACCCGGGCGCACCCCAAACTTCACCTTGGCAAGGCGAGAACCAGAAGGAACCAGGAATTCCTAGGAAACGATCTCTCCCCCCAGTCCAGGCACATTTTTAACTTCCTCGAAGCAACCGTTTCCCTGGGGTATTATCAAACACTCCCACCCGGACCTATAACCCAAGGGACCACTTGTAATCCAAGTGCAAACACAAAGAAAAACACCCTAGCTCGGGGCGGGCAGTTCGGGCTCGCCCGGGGCGCAGACCCCGGGAACCGGGCGGAGAGCGAGCTCCTCGACGGCGGCGGCCCGGGACCGCACGGCTGCGGCTGCGGCTCCCGCTCCAGTCCGCGCCCGCCGCCCGGGCCCGCGGGGCAGGAAGCCCGGCGCGTCTGCGCGGCCGCCCGGGGGGCTCCGGCCCCGTTCGGAGCGATAAGGTGGGTCGCACTTCCCAGCGCTGCCGGCTCCGCCCTCCCGGCCGCATTCCTGAGAAGCCCGAGTGCGGGACGCCGCGCCGCGCGCAGGGAGGGCAGGGGCGCGGCCGCCGGCAGAGCGCGGAGCCTCTGCGTCCCCGTCCCGGCCCCGTCCCTGGCCCCGGCTCCAGCCCGGCCGCAGCCCCCGGGTCCCCGCCGCGCTGGGCCTCGGGCGGGGTCGCGCCGCCCCCCCCCCCCGCCCGCCCTCTACAGGTACGCGAGCCCCCGCCCAGGCCGCTCCCGCACCTGGATGAACTGGATGGTGAGCGCCGACTTGCCCACGCCGCCCCCGCCGACCACCACGAGCCGGTACTTCTCCTGGCCGGAGCCGTCCCGCCAGCCGGCCGCAGCCATGGGGACGCGCGAGCCCAGTCCGGCCGCGGCGCCGCCGCCGCCGCCGCCGCCCGCCCTAGGCCCGGCTCCGGGGACGTGTGCGACCGGCGGGCTGCGGGCGAGCGGCCGGCGGGAATCGCGGGCGCGGGGCCGCCGAGGGTGCTGGGGCGGGCAGCAGCGCGGGGCACGGGACGGCCGACGACCGCCCGAGGCGCAGGGCGCGGGGCGAGCGGGCAGGGGCGGCACGGCCGGGCGCGCTGCTCTACGCTCTCCGCAGCTCCTGCCGCACGCAGCCTCCAGCGCCGCTACAAATGGCCGTCTGGGGGCCGGGCCGCCGGGCGGAGGCGCTGCATATGCATGAGGGGGCGGGGCGGGGAGGGCCGCGCCCGGGATCGCGGCGGCGGCCCGGCTGAGCCAGGACGCGCGGTCTGCGTGCTCGCCGGGAGTGCGCGCCTGGAGGGAAAGGCGGCAAGCGAGGCGGCGCGGACCGTAATTGCATGTGTCAGGGATTATGTGGATGAAAAACAACGCCATGTGACGGTGTGTGTGAAAATAGAACTGTTGTCACGTTAGCTCAACTTGTGGCAGAGAATACCCTAGCTTAAGTGCAGATGGTGACCATGTTTGTGTAAAAACCAGTGAGCGGCCAGAGCATGAGGATTAGAGCTGTCGCCGCCGTAATTGTGTGATGGGCTACTGGTGGTGACGGGGTGAGGGATGCGCCAGTGACTGAGCAAGGGGAATAAGTCACTCTGATGGAGCTTACATGAACAAGAGCGAATGTGACAGGTTTTGTCCGTGTTGCTACAGTGTCTTATGTGTGGTGTTTGCCTGTGAGGAGTGGGAGTGTGGGGGATGCAGCTGTGCTTAGCTCCCCAATAAGCCCTGTGCTGTGTGCTAGATATGCCTTCGTGCCGAGATTGTGGCTCTGCCCTCAGGGAGCTTAGAGTCCAGTGGAGACAGCTGGGGCAGCAAGGCAAGTGATAAGAGATAAAACTACAGAAGCTTGTGGACTCACCCTAAGGTTGGGTGTTCAGGTAAGGCTGAAGGGTTTTCAGGTAAGACCTGAAGAATACACACTACAGACAGATAAGTAATTGGAAAAAAAGTATTCCAGGGAAAAGAAACCAAATACGCACAGAGCTGAAGAGGGAAGAGTTATGTCTGACTTAAGATGTGTTGGCAGAGTTTACATGCCCATGACTGAATAAAAGATGATTATCTGTATGCAGGTCAGTTTAACCAAATATAGGAGGAACAGAGCTCTCAGTGGAAGCAACATAGGGTAGTAACTAAGGCCACGAGCTTTGAGGCAAGAGTAGATCAAATCCTACCTCTTCTACTAAGGGTGTGAGGGAAAACTTAATTCTGTGCCTCAGTTTTCCCTAAAACATAACACTAACTCTACATGGATATTTTAATAAACACAAATTAATACATATAAAACATGAAAGAGTGATGGCATGTAGTAAGCATGAATAGTGGTGTTGGAACATATTCTTGGACACACTAAGTGACTCACTTGGAACCTTAGAATGACACGGCAAAGATGCTGCCCTATTTCCAAGACTAGTTCAGAAGAGCTCATATGGCTTTCTCCTGCTCTGTAGGGATTCTTGCCATGGAAAACAAAGTGAGAAGTCTGAGTAGTGTAAGACTACTGCACTAGAGCAGTCCATGGAGACATCACAGTCAAAAGTCTTGCTGAGCACCCACGGGACAACCAGTGTCCCTGGCCAGCCCTCTGAGCCATGCCTGGAGACGCACAGCCCTACACGGTCTGCAGACGCTGCAGCCTCTGCTGGCATCTGACTGCAACTGCACGCGAGACCCCAAGAGAGAACTTCACAGCTCAGTCCTTCCAGAATTCCTGACCCACCATTTAGGAGCAAAATAAAATCATACACTCTGTGTTTGTGCGCACATGTGAGTGTGTGATACCGGAGGTGTAACCCAGGGCCTCGTGCATGCTAGGCAAGCGTTCTAACACTAAACCATACCCCCAACTGTAGCAGCATTTTTAAATATATTTTACTCTGCAATAATAGCTGGAAAAGGCTCAATAACAAATGTTATTACCAATATGAACAAGGCATAGGACAGAGAAACTGTACAAACAAGAGGTCCTAAAAAAGAGACAGGTGTGATTCCCATATCAGTGTCTGCCTAGTCCTGCAGTTTCCCATGAGCCTTCAAGACCAAAAAGATGGCCAGAGTCCTTTCAGGAAGACTTAGAAATGGTGGTTAAGTCTCAAGAATATATAAATTTTAAAAAATACCCATGAGGAGGGAAAAATGAACAAAAACAGCTATACCTGCCACAAACATTTAGGTTGAGGGAACTCAGGTGTTGGTGCTGAAGCAATTATAATAGTGTCCTCTTGGGCCAGAGGGTTAGCTCATCTGGCTGCATCTGGTGGGAGAGCATGCAGAGGGTCAGACCTCGTGATAGTACAGCCAATAAAGGAAAAGAAGATGAGGCAATTAGAAAGACAAGCTGGTGAGCATACACATGCCCAGTGACTAACAATCTTCAGGAAGAAAACTCATTTTCAGGAGATCCTATTTCAAGAAACTGTATGCTTAGCTGCTTTTCTACCTGATTCCTAACCAAGATTTCCTTTCCTTTCTGCTTGGAACCATTAAAATCCCTATATATAGAACAACCCAACTCTGAAACTTGCTACTGAGAACAACAATCTAAAACTTAAAAATCATTTTATTTCTAGAATTTCTCACTTGATATTTCCTGATTGACCACAAATAATGGAAACCACGGATGAGGGGACCACTATGATATCTCTAAATTCCCTCTCTCTACTTTGAGAATGACTGAACCTCACTCCAGGTTGGGGGTTAAGTCAAATACACGTAAGATCATCAACTTTCAGACCAGGGATTTACCTCAGTGGTTCTGACATCTGCTTCACAAGCACAAGGTCCTGAGTTGGACCCACAGTACCACACACCACAATGCCAGGCATTGTGGCTCATGCCTGTAATCCCAGGACTCAGGAGGATTGCTGAGCTCAAGGCTTGCCTGGGCCACATAGTGAGCTCAGGGCCAGTCTGAACTACAAAGCGAGACCCTGTCTCAAAAAAAAAAAAAAATCAACTTTCCTTGCCCATAGCAATTAGTCAAAGGAGAGACAGATGACAAAAATCAAACCAATCAGGAACAGATTCAATTACATAATCAAAGCTATAAGAATATCCTCTTCTGGCCAGAGGATTAGCTCCGTGGTTCCGGTGCCTGCCTTGCAAGCGCAAGGTTCTGAGTTCAATCCCCGGTAACCACATACAATGCTGGACATGGAGACTCATGCCCACCAGCCATCAATGCCACATACCACAGTGCCGGG
>PVIC010035748.1:0-18929 GCA_004025085.1 Thryonomys swinderianus
GTGAGCTCACTGGTGAGTTTATAGCTAAACACGATGCTAGAAAACGAAATCTGGCTGGAGGAGTGTGTCACTGGGAATGCGACCCAGAAGAGTGTACTTCCCTTCCTCTGGCCTGATCTTTCTCTGCTTCCTGTGGCCATTTAATGAGCAATTCTCCTCTGCTCTCCTGCTATACCTTGGAGTCACCCAACCATGAGCTGAAATCCCCACACACCATGGCCCCACATAAAACCTTTATTCTTCCAAATTGTGAGTCTCATGTATTGTGTCTCAGCCACCAAAGAAGGCAACTAAAGCAATACCTTACCAATGTGTGGGAGAGGATAGGATATTGCAATTTTGATTTGTACTTTTCTGATGATCAGTGATGTCGAGCACTTTTTTCCTTACCTATTGACCTTTTTTACATTTTTCTTTTTAGATCCTTTAAGCACTTTTAGTCAGAATATTTTCTTGTTACTGCATATCTGAGTAACTTAACTTTAGTGAAATAATTAACAGTCATAGAGTGGGAAGCCCAGCTGAACTGAGTCAGTGTGCTCGAGGCATGGAGGATCCACCTGAGGATTGTTGACAAGTGATGTAAAAAGAGAATGGGGAGGGGAATTGCGTGCTGTTGATTTTCCTGGAGAAGCTTCCACAGCTGGGTCTCCTGATATGAACTAGGTTGGACACATCAGCGGAGCTCGGGTCCTCGCTGTTGCCAGGCTCGCCCGCCATCCTCCTCAGAAGCGCTCTGACCTTCACCTTGAGCATCCCTTCCTGGCTCCAGTCCAGAACCCTCAGCCTGCTGGCCCAGACTTCCCAGCTTTCCCCACTGGCCTTTGGGCCTTCCAGGGACAGATCCCCAAAACAGACTTGCATGAGACAGTGCCATGGGCTCTAGGCCTCAGGCTGGAGTTTTTGAGTTTCCAGCACGTGGACAGAAGAGTTACATTCCTCTACGTTTGACTTTCAGGGTAAATATGATGAAATAATCCAAATATTACATGTTTATTTTCTTGCACACCCTAACCCCAACATTTACAAATAGACAATCTTCTCTCCATTGCATACTCTTAGCAAATTTGTTGCAGATTAGTTAACTGTACATACATTGATTTACTGTGTTCTAATAGTTAAAGTATGTGGATTTTGTTTTATGCCAATGGCAAGCTGTTTTGACTACTTTAGCTTTGGGACACATTGAAATGATAAAATATAATGCTGATTCTTCAAGATTAATTATTCAGGATCTTTGTGTTTCTACATTAATTTTAGCCTTTTTTATATTCCTGTGAAAAATAAAATTTGAATTTTATCATAATTTAGATTTAAAAGGCCTTGCCCCAAAACGTCTCACGTTCAGAAGTGGGCCTCACTGGAACCAGCAGTCTCTGGATGTGTGACCAAGGAAGAGGGTTTTCTTAACCCTAACTCCCCTCTATCTCTGCTTTGTGGTTGCTGTGTGGTGTAGGGTACTCCCTTTCCAAGCTCTTCCTGCTTGGAATCAGCCAGTTGTGAATAGAATTCACTAAAAGTGTGAGCCGAAAGGATCCTCCTCTCCTTTAAATGTGATCATCAGGTAGTGTGTCCAAGGGAACAGAAGGCGAAAACATGCATAAAAATGGAACCAAGAGTGGAGGTGGCTCCCATCCTACCCACGAGGTTTAGAAATAGAACCAATTTGGAGG
This sequence comes from Thryonomys swinderianus, assembly GCA_004025085.1. Classification (NCBI taxonomy): domain Eukaryota; kingdom Metazoa; phylum Chordata; class Mammalia; order Rodentia; family Thryonomyidae; genus Thryonomys; species Thryonomys swinderianus. Next base: position 1,674 of record PVIC010035748.1, read on the forward strand.
AGCGTGGCGAGGCCTGTGGTTGCAGGCTACAGGACCCCAGAGAGCTAAGAGTTATACTAAATATGAGAGACTACAAAGAGGTCAGGTAAGGATGCTGTTATTAATATGTAGAGGCCACTCAGAGGATTTCGGATGGGAATGAGGACACTCAATGGGGCACTTCAAGTAAGGGCTGTGTACATTACACTCTTGCATAAAATTCCTTTAAAAGTGGCCTCTGTCTTGAGACATTTCAGGAGACTGTGAGTTAGGGTCTTACCCACTGCTTCTTCTGAGAACATGTTCTCACACAAGAAACCCTTGTCTTTCTGTCAACACTGGCCTCAGTACATGCTTTTATCCCTGCTTCCCTGACCTCTGAAATGTTGTCTGAAATGCAGATAGCCAATTTGTGGACACTGTGCATTATGCAAGTGTGTTGGATTTTGTCCAAAACTTTTCCTGTCTCCACTGTGTAGCGGTATGATTTTATCCTTCTAATAATGTGGGAATTCACACTTACTGATTTAACTAGGTAAATATTTTCTTGAATTCCAGGAGTAAATTTTTCTTGACTAGTCTGTGAACTTTTCAGTGTGCCTTTGAATTTGACCGGCTAATATTTGGTTGGAGATTTTTGCATCTATGTCCACTGTGGGCATTTGTCTGACATTATCGTAGGGTCCATGTTTATCCATTAATAAGCTAACATTGGTTATGGAAATGCTTTAAGTGTTCTCTTCATGGCTGATGTCTGAAACATTGAAGAACTGGTATTTGTTCTGTTTTAAGATATTAAAATTCAACATTGAAGCTATCAGGCCCTGTGCTTTGTTGGGAAATTTTGTATTTACTCAAATTTTTAAAGATCTTTGTAGATTTTTCTTCTTTTTAATGATTCTGTCTTAATAGCCTATATGTTGCTAAAGTTTAGCTTTGTCTTCTCAGCTGTTTATTCTGTTGGCCAGCTATAATACCTCCTCTTCCTTCCTCCATCTTTCTCCTCTTGACTGAACACTGAGTTACATCCCAGCCCTTTATTATTTTTTTTTCTTTTAATCTTGTGACCAGAGCTTTCTAAGTCACTATATTGCCCAGGCTGGATTTGAATTCAAAACATTATTTTTCCTCAGGCCTCCCAGAGAGCTAAGATTACCAGAACATACCTCTTCAGTCTTCCTCTAAGGTTTTAAATTTACTTGAATCTTTTGCTTTTTCATAGGTTAATTTAGATAACAGTTTCTCAACTTTATTTTTCTTTTTAATGAGCTGTGTTTTATTGATATTTTTGACTGCTTCTAAATTCTATTTCATTTATTTCTTTTATGACTTTGTCATTTCCTAACTAGTTAGTACTACTCACTAGTAGTTGGCTTACTACTACTTTGGAGTAGTTTGTTCTGGTCTTTTTGCTGCTTCTCCCACTTTGATTGGAAAATATAATCAATGTAAATTTATAGAAGAAATGAATAGGCTGGACATAACCTCTTAGAATACCCCTTCCTGGTCTTAGCTTCCATCTGGGTTTTGCAATCTCCTCCTTGGATCTTGAACCTCTGACAATGGCATTTTTCTTCATAGATGGTGCTAAACTGTTATTGATTCAGCAGAGCACAGGTAGCTCTCTTGTTGATATTATCTAACTCAGTCTTAATGTTTTATTTTATAATGTTATAAAATCTTATCTTAGATATACTCAACAAAATGGCAAGGAATGCTACCTTTCATTTTGAACTTGAGAACAAACAAAACTACAGTAATTACTTATGTCCAGCTATTTGGCAAATGACTTGGGTAGTGCAAATCTAAGATAGATATTCATACACTTGTAATGCAACAACTTCCTGGAATGGTATAGGTGCCACCTCCTTATTTCTCCACTGATTAGCTTGCAGTAGTTCTTAGGTTCAATGAAGTCCATGGAAAACTCACTTCTGGCATCTATCATTAAAAATACTATTTGCTGAGTTCGAGGCTTGCCTGGGCTACATAGTGAGCTCAGAGCCAGTTTGAACTACTAAGCAAGACCCTGTCTCAAAAAAAAATACTATTATAGCTTTAGTGGCAATGATTTTTCAAGAACCTCATCCTAATAACCTGGTGGCAATAAAAGATGGCACATAATAAAGAAATTAGGAAAACGAACAGAAGAAAAGTAGAATATGAAGAAAAGACTTTCCTCATCATCATACATTCATACCTTGAGGAAAACCCATTGGGTATAGATATTTGATTGATGTAAAATCCAGTGTTTACAGTAATAGCTTTACAACTACAAAGCAGAAAACTTGCAAGAGCCTTTCAATTCTATTGTTAGGCAGATATTTCTAGACTTAGGAGGGATTAGATTTAGGTAGAACCAGTACAGCATAATAAGCAGCTGCTTTCCAAAGTGGAGAAGCCAGAGTCCCAGTACTATATCAAGCCTTCAAGTTACCTACAAAGATGACTTGAAAGGAAGAATGTAGAGATTCTCTTTTGGCCCAGCCCATGCCAGAATTGCTGCAAAGATGGCATTTGATATCGCAGAGCTAGACTTGCAAAGTTCTTGACAAATGATTGGCTGATTCAATATTCACGCTTCAGAGATCACTTTAAGTCCTTAGTGGAACATCCAAGAATTGTGTGGAAAAGTGTCTAGAAAAACTTAACATCTTCAGCTTTAACTTAGACTCAAATTTTGTTCTGATTGAAGAAAATTACCACAATATAGATTCAACAATAATTCTACTGTTTATAGTTGAAAATAAAAGTTTGGCTGATTCTTAAAAACTTGATATTAGCTGCCCTGGAAAGGTAAATTCCAAGGTGATAAAATCAGTCAGAATTTATGGTTATTTGGCTAGTAGTTCCAAGTGAGACCTAACATGTTCGATTTTTATGTGAGCCTCCAAAAAAGAGCTTGTAGGGAATCTGAGATAAGGCCTGGTGAAGTTGAAGGAAAATAATATTCAGAGATTCAAGAATGTATTAATGTGGGCATAAAATATTGACTTATTAACAATAGTCCAGCTACTACCTAAATTTCAAGAACAGTGACTATTCCTCAAAAAGTAATAGCAAGAGGACAACACTGAGCTTTAATTATTAGGACACTGGATTACTTCTCAGTTACAGTGAAAAAATATAATGATGAAGCACTCCAGAATCACAATGCAAGACAGAGAGCAGAGGACTCTAAAAATTATTTTAATGGAAGACTTAGAACCAAATGACTCCCAAGAGAACTGCTCTTAAATGCCCAAAGACTAATGATTTTAGAAACATACCACAGTTGACTTTTGACTTACAAATTCAGTTCATTCATGAGGACTGGTTGTAACTCAGATTGGTCAACAAAGGCTCAGGCTTCTCTACACAGCCTTTAAAGTCTCTCTCCTGTGTACAGGTGGATCTCAGTCTCTTCAGAGATATATTGGCCCAGGATTTCTCTCCTGAGTCCACACAGGAAAGGATGTTGTCAGATTCCTTCCAGAACACTTTAAGGTTTTAAATCTGCATCTGAGGCCATCTGGAAGCACAAGTGGCTGGCATTTGGGTTGTAACTTGGAACTTTGTTCATAAGTTAAAACTAAAATTCTGAATGTAACCCAAGTTGTTCATGTATCAGGCAAGTCATAACCCAAGGGCCCACTGTAGAGTCATATTGAAAATAACAAATTCACTAATCTCAGTTAATTTAAGAAGCATATTATAAAGAGAAAAGGCAAAGGATATTATGAAGATCATCATTTCCTGAAAAAAATAATATAGCTGTTTTTTTTCCAAAAAACTTTTCCTAACTATTGAGTTCAAAAGGTATCATTGAACATCTTCTATATTTAGTATGTTGTACTGAAGTCTTCTGGGCACTGGAATGGTGCATGAATTTGTCTGACTCATTATAATTAGAAAACTCAGCAGAGTTTGGAAGAAAAATAATGGAAAAAATTATATAGCAAAATGACTGGCATATTAAATTTTTAAAATTTCTATGAATAACATGACCTAAGAAAAAGGAAATTATAAAAATTCATATTGCAAACATTCTTATTGAAAATATCACTTGATATTGCATTTGTAATAAAAATCAGTTTTCTCTTATCTTTAAGAATATGTGAACTGTACAATATGTGGTGCTTTTAATTATATACTTGCAAACTGTGGCTTTTAAAACCTAAAGCTTAAGTTAGACATCAGGAAATATTCTGTTTATATAATGTTCCATAATTAAATTGATTCCAATGAGGGTTACAATGTTGACATTATTTAATAGCAAATACTTCTCCAAGCATTACAGGTTTGACAAAGTTAGAATATTAGTACTGCAGAAATAACTAAGTTATTACTTTCTTCCTCAGTGTATCTGTTTTAAAAATTTTCTCAACTACAAATCTTTTTGATCATTTCTTTTTCTCACAGTGGTAGAGAAGAAACCAGATAATCTGATTATTTTTACACCCGTTCCATATTACACACTTTTGTTATTTGATTCTATACCCTCAACTCTGAAATTCCATCATTCCACAATTTTTACTGATATATTCAGGAATAAAATGGAATATCAAGTAAATAATAGATGAGGAATTATGCACATATGCACATAAAATACACATTTCGTTATCTGTGTATGTACTGTGTGTAAAGTTTGTCCATAAGACACACCGTTTCACCTGGTAAGAGCTGCATTTCTGCCAAGCAAATGGGAAGGTATCTGCACAGACTCACCACAGTTACCCTTTTTAATACACAGGTTCACTACCTGCCCCAACACTGACGATAAGCTTCCCCATAGAAAAATGACCTTGGCCACCACTATAAACAAGCTAGCACATTTCTTCAAATAGAATCCCTTGTACCCATCAAATGACAAAATGCATAGGGAATTTGTTGCATAGCTCAGAGAATTTCTGTGTCATCTTGACTTTTCTGACTGCACATTCTTTTATTCTGTTTTTCAGATTCTTTTGCTTATTCCTCTAAGCTTATTGTGGCTCAGAAAATGAATTTACTTTCTCTGTTAGACTCAAGAGCCCTATTCTTCCAGCCTTTCTCATCTGATCTCGGTTCCTTAGGGGTTGGCTACACTTACTCATTGCTAAGGTATTATCAAGAGATTTTCACCTTTTCCAAACTATAGCAAGATATACAGCTTATGAGATCTTGACAATAATAATGGGAATAACTGTTATATTGTTACTCCAGTGCTTTCATGGAGATTACCTTGTTTCTCTAATTATTATTCTGAGAATAACATTTGATGCAAATATTTTCTTTTTATTTTACAATATTCTTTTAGATACATAAATTGGTTTAGTATTCTAATCTAGAATTTCATCTGTATAATCAAGCTTCAATTACCAATGATGATCTAATATGAGTTCTTTCTTTCTCATCTATTGTTATTCTTTTCATTACCTCTTGGTGCCTTCAGAAGGTGAGTTAGATAAGGATTAAAACTGGTGCTTATCTCATGTAATTCACTGAAAACGCTGATAAAGTTTTGGTGAGTGTAAATATAATTGTCAGTGGAAATGAACATTTGAAAGTTATCAAATACACGTCTTTGCTTACTCAAGCCCTTTTTGTCTCATTTTCATTGCTACTTCATCTTCATCATTAGAACACCTTTGATAAATCTTAAATTTAAAAACTCTTGTTTTTATTATTTTAACACACATGCTATTTGAATTCTTAAGAGACACAATTGCACAAATCCTAAACTTCTAAATTTTTAAAACATGCAAGTTGTAGTTATTTTCTTAAAATATGATTCCATACATGAAGTAATATAGTGGGTAAAATATAACTTTTTCAGAGTACAGTATAATCTATAAGTGATCTTAATAAAGTAAAATATATTTGCATAACTTCAAGAAAAATTTTACAATACATTTTTGAAAACAAATGCACATCTACAAATTAAGGAAATAAAGTACATACTAGAGTAAAATATTTACAAAATGTGTCTATATAAATGACTTATTCAAATTTTTAAAAAACCTAAAATCTCAAAATAAGAAAGTAAACAAACCAATTTATAAAATGGAGAAAATACTTGAACAGATACCTCATCCAAAAACATAAAATATAGGACAAATAAGCATATGAGAAGTTATCTTAGTTCATATTTCACTAGGGAATCTCAAATTACAACAATAAAACACAACTGCCTGTATAATAGAATGGAAAAAAATTCAAAATATTCACAATTTCAAATTCCATAGAAGATATAGAGTAATGTGAATCCTTACTGGTGAGAATACAAAATAGTATAACCTGTTTGGATGACAAGCTGTTGGTTTCTAATAAATTAAAGATATGCATACTAAATGATCTAGCCCTCCCACATTTTTCATTTTTATCCAGAGAAAGTGAAGGTTTACATTCACACAAAAATCAGCATGATTGTTTATAGACACTTTAAAGCTTGGAAGCAGCCACAGTGTCTTTTGAAAAGCAATTAGATAAGATATGGTAAAACAATGAGACATTATTCAATACCAGAAAAAAAAATCCTAGGTTTCTGGTCAAGATTACAACATCCAAGCAGCTGTGCTTACTAAGTGAATGGAACTAACCTAAGAAGTCTACCAACTTTATAAGTGGAACCATCTGACATCTCGTGAAAGCAAAACTATAAAGATAAAAATAAATAAATCAATGGTCGCCAGAGATTAGAGGAGAGAGAAGGGCAAATAGTGAAGAAAATTGGTGCTATTCAAACTATTCTGTAAAATGATATAATAAGGAATATGTGATATAATAAGGAATACATGGAGTTATTTTCTTTTCAAAACCCACAGAGTGTACAATACCAACAGGGATTCCCGTTGTAGTATTTGGGTTTAAGTAGATAATGTGTCAGTGTAGATTTCCTGATTGTAACAAATGTGTCTCTCAAGTGCTGAATGTGAGAACTTAGCTTTCTGCTCCACTTTGTTTTTAATCTAAAACTAATCCAGGAAATAAATCTTACTGCTTAAAACAACATAGAATTATCTTTTAAATCCTTTATCACCCCAACATGGTTGAGAATTTTCATACAAAAGAGGAAAAACAATGATAAGATAATACATATATATTAGTTCATTTAATGGGAAAGTTCAACAGTAGGTTATATTTATTTGTAAGTTTTAATAGTCTCATTTTCAGAAATAGTTTTTCAGCTCTGTTATAAGTTAGGCTGTGCCTCTACTACAGGAACGCACACATGCCACAGAATATGCACATACATACACACATACATGCATGCATATATATGCATGAGTGATGTATTAAAATTTTAACCTGTAATGCTTCAGCACGAGATGTTATTTTAAAATAGACTCACTCCATTTGTTATTAAATAAAATCCCAATGCTCTAAGGTGGCTCATATTAAATGTAGCTACTGTTCTTGTAAGGAGACAAGCAAATGAAGAGACATGTATGAACCATGTTTGTAGGAGCACACTTCGTAATAGCTAAATCTGGAAACAGCCCAAATGCCCATCAACCAGAGACTGGATAAAGAAGACCCATTTTTATATAATATGGAGTATTATTCAGTGTAAAGCATGATATATTAGAGGCATTTATACTTAAATGGATGTGTTTTGAGGGCACACTCACAAGTGAAATAAATAGGTTGCAGATGTGTAAATACCACATCATTTCTCTAAATGAGGTCCAGAATGTACAATAGGTATTGTGAAATAGGAAGAAAAAGTACCAAGAGAAAAACGAAGAGGTAGGCAGGGGAAAATAAAGAAAGGAAAGAAAAAATTTGATGATCAAAAAGGAAAAAAAACCATGAAAACAAAGCTTATGCATATGGAGGTGGGGGGGGCTTATAGGAGGGCAGAGAATGGGACTAAGTGAGAATCACGATCCATCATGTACAGGTGAAAATGCTCCTTGTTGAATGTGATCACATATCTAAAGTGTACCAATAAACTCAATTTTAAAAATGAAAGAAAAGAGAAAAGACTCAGCAAAACACCACATGATGGCAAAAGCAGTTTAATGATGCATTTGTGTGCCAAATGCATCATTTGCAGTTGCAGCTAGAAAGGTGAGAAAGGATTCCTCTATAAATTGCTAAAGAAACGTCACCTTGTCAAACCCTGACTTTGAACTTCTGGCTTCTAAAATCATGAGATATTTTCTGTTCTAAGGGACGCAAATTTCCAGTTTTTGTTTACGGCTACCTAAGATACCAATAGAAGGTCCCAGGCAGCTAGCTAGGAATTTCTAAAGCACAGGCTTTGTAGGCTCTCTAAATACACTGTTGCTTACCTATTTAAACCTCAATTTAATTTTGGTGAAGTAGTTGGAAACATAAAAGGCAACTATGAAGACATTTAAGTCATTCTTTCAATCAAGGACTCAAGCATAAAAAGTAAGGAAAACAATTCTACATTAGTCCTACACATAATCACTAACATTTATAAAGGGCTTGTTAGGAGCAAATCATTCATTTACTCTGGTTGAAACACTTAGATTCATGTCACATGTAAGTCATTTATCAGGCTGGTTTTCCAATTCTGGTTTTTTCATCTCTACTATTAAAACGTATACTTCATAGGGTTATGAGAATTAAAAGAGATAATTATATACCACCCATTCAGACTGGAATATCTGAAATTGTGAGCCAAAATAAACCTTACCTTTTTATAAGTTGATTGTCTCTGGCATTTGTTACAGTTCCAGAAAAATGACTAACACACTATCCAGTGGAAGACATTCGAATACAATCATTCCATTTCTTTCTCTGTACCTCATTTTCCAATAATACTGTTTGTTGCATTTGCATTAAACATGATGTGTTAGCTTCTCAACTTAAATAGACATTGTTTTATACTCAAAGGATGAAACAGGATAAGCTCAGCGTGTGATTTTTACATTCCTTCTATTTATCCTGACCATAACCACCACCAATTATTTTAATGAGATAATGTCAGATGAACTTTATTTTTTACAACTACTTCCACATACGATTATCTCATCATTTCATTTCAGAGCACCATGAATTATCTATTCTAGCTAAAGAGAGGAAGAAGTCAGAATTCAAATATTTGAGTAGAGGAACTTGCCGTGAAGAGAAGAAAGTGATAATGAGTTTGGAGTGCTACGGCTGTAAAGATATGAGACTTTTGAGAAGAGCGTCTTCCAGTATGTCCTTCAATTCCAAACCTCGGCTCTTTTAAGCATGCGAAATAATTCTAGAAATGTGGGCTATAAACAGCTAAAGCTTCAACAAGATAATGTTTAATTCTTTATTCTAAAACAAGAAGTAGGCAATTCTGTATCGGTACAATGTCCATACGGCACACCAGGAATACAACCTCCCACTACCTTTGTTCAAGAAGTTTGTTTCACTGTAACATTATAGTCCCAAACATCTGTGATTTCCAGAAATCCCGTTTGAATTCTGAGCGTGAGTGGTAAGGGATAGTGTAAAAATAGTACATATGCTAATTGTGTGGCATATCTTTTAATACATTATTTTAATGAGATAATGTCAGATGAACTTTATTTTTTACAAGTACTTCTACATACTTAATGAAGTCTCACCCAATAATTTCAACTTCAATTTTGCTATTAATCTGAGAAGTTATCATTTAGCTAAGCACATTTCTCTCCACAAATAAAATTGGAGTAACAGTACCGAGGAATGTTGGAGTAGATCTTCAAAAGCAACCAGAAGTCTTTGCCCAAAGAGATCAAATTTTACTTGAACCAGAGATATGAGAAACTTCTATCAAGTATCTTTGAGAGAATTCCTTGCCTGATATGACTCCTCTAGCTATGAGGTTCTCTGCTTCAGACTTCTCCACATGGCTCTGATTCATTATTCTCCTGTTTAAACCTCTTTAATGAAACTAACAGGAAAACTTCATTAACCTACATTTAATTAACCTTATTTGATAATGATGAAAAGTCTCTCCTTCCATTTGTAATTTAATTACAGAAATAGATAATAAAGTTAATGCTGATCACCATTTTGCCACACAAATGTGAATCATTTTATCTCAAATACTGTGTATTTGAAATTAAGCTACATTTTCAATATACTTAGAATTTGAGTTAAGGGAATGAATTTATTTCTTTGATCCTTATTACACTAATGAGCAATTAGCAATCTTAAGTTGAATGATGCTATATTTATTTAAGGCTCCAGTTGGGATGAGTATTTCCATTGTTTTGGGAGTTGGGATCTAATAAAAGGTGATCCCGTCAACAAAGGCGGAACCCTCAGAAATGGATGGAATGTCGTTCTCCTGAAAATGGGCCAGTTATCCCGGGAGCAGGTTGTGACAGGAGAACCAGGGCCTGTGCGTTCTCTCCTGCACACTCGTGCTCGACCTCTGCGTGTTACGACAGGTCCTCATTTCATCCAGCAAAACTCTCCCTCAACCCCAAACGGTGGGGCAAGAAGAGGAGAACTCTTGGGAACTGCGTCATCTTCTACTCAGTTAAAGGAGCAGAGAAATAGACTAAGGTAACCAACGAACAATCATCAATAGAGGTAATAATTCTTATCATTTGCTCCTGACTGGTACAAGACACTATATAATTAAACTTTACAGAAAATTTTGAAGATTAGTATTATCATTTTAACAATACAAATAAGAACTGAAATTTAAAGTGGCTGCATAATCTGCTCTAAGTCACACATCTAGAGTCACCAGGGCCAGTTCTGAATAAAAGGATCTATATCTTCAAGACTATGTCATTTGTTGCCTATTCCGATGTTATTAAACCCTTAATATTAATCTATAATCACTCATCCCAGGTTTCTTATAACATAAAATAATTACTATTTTTTAGTCATACTGCCCTAACATCTTATTAAATGTACCAAACTATTTATGTATACAGAAAAAAATCTAAATTTCACAGTAGATGTGATAAAATGTATGATTGTAAAATGATGTAAACCAAAATAATTTTTGACATTTCAAAATAACTGGAAGTTATTGTCAAAGGTTTTTGTTTGTTTGTTTGTTTGTTTGTTTGTTGGAGACAGGGTCTCACTTTGTAGTTCAGGCTGGCCCTGAGCTCACTATGTGGCACAGACAAGCCTCAAACCCAGCAATCCTCCTGTCTCTGCTTCCCGAGTGCTGGGATTACAGACGTGAGCCGCCATGCCCTGCACTGTGGTATGTGGTATTGATTGCTGGTGGGCGTGAAACACCACGCCCAGCATTGTATGTGGTGTCCGGGGATCCAACTCAGGAATTTACATTTGGAGGCAGGCGCTGGAGCCACTGAGCTAAATCTCCGGCCCTATTGTCAAAGTTTTAAATGCTATTTACCATGCCCCAAACAGAAATTCTCTTTACTATTAAGCCAATTGATTTTAGTTTTTTCATATTAAATATTTTATAACCTTAGATACTACTTATGATTATTAGAAACCAGATATAATTATAAATATAGTTGAATTTAGTGGACTATTAATACAATAGTTGATTTTTTAAAATTCTAATGTATAGCATCATCTGTTTTTATTTTTGTTGCCTTTATTCTTCAGTTTTTTCATTTGTGATTCAGTAATAACATAAATGCCTTTGGGAATTATTTTCGTAAATATAAAATTTGGATGGTAACTGAACTGATTGAATAAAACCTTGGGTTGAAGTCATTTGTCACTCTAAATTATGAAAATCATGTTACATTTTCAATGAGTTCTGTCTACTTCTACTTTATTTCCATGAGGTACACATTTAATTAAGAAAAATTTTACATCTTTCTTTTGATGTGTGCTATTTTTCTTTTAATTATTTTAGCACAATAAAATCTCTGTAGATCTATCTATTATTTGAAAGATTTGGAATAGCTTTTTTTCTCTCAATAGTATTATATTAGGACTTCCTGATCTACATGCTCATTTTCCTTACTACATGCTGGGTGATGATCATGCTGTGTCTTCATTGATTATCCACATTAGCCTCCATTCCACTCTTTTTTACAAGTTTTTCTCCACACTGTATATAATTTAGGACATTTTTCCCAAATTTGTGTGGTTCTCAATGATCTGAGTGTTATTGACTCAAATTGTATTGTGTTTTTTGTTGTCCCATTTTCTAATTCCAAGTTTCTTTTAGCATTTTTCCCCTTTATTGAGTTTATTGGTATGCTTCAGGTACATATTATGATCACATTTATCATTGAGAATTTGTACTGTATATGATATACCATGAGTGTCATTTTTTCCCATTGTCCTATAAGCCCCAACCCCTATATATAAGCTTTCTTTACATTTTGTTATCACAATTTTTTTTCTTTTTTTTTTTTTTTTTGCTCTCCCTGCCCCTCCTCCCCCGCATTTCCCTGTCCCTTGGAACATTTTCTTCCTATTTCAACATACCTATCACACATTCTGGACCACATATACACCTGCAGTTTCTCATAGTTCAGAAGTGATATGATATGTATCCTGTTTTATTTTAATTATGGTCTACTGTGGTTTAAGACCAAGGAGGTAATCTCACAGTGCTTCAGAGAACAGATTCTGGAGCCATCTACACATAATAATTTTATCCCATGGCAAATTATTGAATTTCTTTGTACTGAATTTCTTAGTTCATCAACTACAAAACAGAGTTGAACAGCAGTTCCTTCAATTATTTTTTAGGATGAAAAGAGTTAACATGGGTGAAGTTATTAGAAGAATGCTGAGTACATCATGTGGTTGTGTAAATAGATTAACAATGATTTTCAATGTTTTCATTTATTTAATTATTACTTATATATTACTTCTGATATTTTCTATTTTTTTTCTCTTGTTCAAATGTTTTAATTTGTATCCCTATTGTCCTACATATATGCTTAATTTGCTTTTATGGGCCAGAAATGTGAACATTTTTTCATGTACTTATTGATTATCTGTATTTATTCTGAACAATGTCTGCTAAATTCAGTGGTCAGTTTTTCAGTGAGTCTTTTGGGGTAGGCTAAGATTTTTAGTTCTTTATGTAGTCTACATTTATATAGTGTAGCAAGCAAAATATTTTCCCATCTACTGTGTTGTCATCAAATTTGTTGATTCTTGATGTTATTTCATGTAAAGTCAGGTTTTGATCAGAAGACGCTTGCTTATAACTATGCCTTAGGGTTTTACTAATTTTATTTTCCAGCAGATTGAGTATTTTGGTTTCAAAATTTAGATCCTTCATCAGCTTTGGTTTTAGTTTAGCATATGGTAAGAGATATGAGTCTATTTTCAACTGTCCTTGTGTGTGCAGCCAATTCTCCCCACAAGTCTTACAAAAGGCATTATCAGTCCTCCAATATCTGTTTTTGGCTCATTCATCAAAGATCTGGTGGCTAAATGTCTCTGAGTTGTTTCCGCATCTTATATTCCACTCCCTTGATTTTAAGGTCTATTATGGTGCCAGCACCGCAATGTTTTTATTTCAGTAGATACGTACGTGACTTCAAGCCGAGGACTGTGTGATCTCTTCCTTTGCGCTTGTTGCCTAGATGACTTTTTCTACTCTGGTCTTCTCTGGTTGCTCATGAACTTTAGGATTGCTAATATTTTTGACTGAGATTGGGTTAAATCTATATGTCAATTTTGGAAGTATGGATGTTTTGATAGTAATTGTTGTCTTTAATCCAGGAAAATGAGATACTTTAGCATTTTCTGATTTCCCTATCAGTTTTTTTTTGTTCAAAGTATGGTTGCTTTTGTTGTAAAGGACTTTAATTTTCCTTGACGTTATTATAAGTCACATTGTCTTACTACTTTTAGTTGACCCATTTCTGATATGGAGGAACACAACTAATTTTCTGTGTTTGAGTGTTGATAGTAACTCTGGGGCTCTTTGGTGCAATATTTTGGGTCTTTCATGTAAAGGATCATGTCATTTATGAATAAGGATAGTTTGGCTTCTTTTTTTAATTGAATTCTTTATTAGTACAATTTATATACATCTCAAAATCACATATAATATTGGGAAATTTGTACCAGTATATGCCACAAGTTAATTCTCATTTTTACCCATATCCCTACCCACTCCCCCCTCCTCCTCCCTTTATACATGCTCTTTTATTTTCTTTCTGTATCATATTTATTCCTTCCCCACATCACATTCCCACACCAAGTTTCCTATAGAAATATTCCACTCTATAAAAGCTGTCCTACTTTCTAGAACTCATTTGCATCTACAGGTGTTCATTTGGCTTCTTTTCTTGTATGCATCCTTTTGCTTTTTCTTTCTTGATATTTCTGGCTAAATTTTTAATTGAATTCTTTATTGTACAATTTATATACATCTCACAATCACATATAACATTAGGAAATTTGTACCAGTATATGACACGTTAATTCTCAGTTTTACCCATATCCCTACCCACCCACACCTCCCCACCCCCTTTATACATGCTCTTTTATTTTCTTTCTGAATCATATTTATTCCTTCCTCTCATTACATTCCCACACCAAATTTCCTATGGAAATTTTCCATTCTATAAAAACTGTCATACTTTGTAGAGCTCATTTGCATCTACAGGTGCTCATATCAAAGAGAAGATCCAGTATTTGCCTATCTGTGATCTATTTATTTCACTTATTAGTATATCCTCCAGGTGTCTCTATTCTGGCTAAACTTTTAAGAACTATTTTGAACAAAAGTGATGATGATAATGAACATGTTTGATTTTTCCTGGTCTTAGATGGGAAACTTAGATCTTTCTCCATTTAATAAAATAATCTCAGAAGTAGACATCACGCATACCTTTATCAGATTAGACAGTTATTCTAATCCATTTTCTTGATGATTTTATCACAAAATTATGTTAGATTTTGCCAAAGTCATTTAAGCCCCCATTAATATGACCATTTATGTTCTTGCTTCTATTTCTATGATATTTGTATTACATAAATTATTGTATGTATACTATAATATGAATATATTACAATATAGTATATGTATAAATATTATATGTATAAATATATATACAAACTATGTATTATGTGACATATGTATCATATAAATATATATAATATGATTATATATATTATATATAAACATGTGTATATAAGCTACATTGATTTGCATATGTTAAACCATCCTTACATCCTGGAATGAGTCCTATTTGGTTACAGTGTCTGACTTTTTGATAATTTTTTGGGTTTCTGTTTGGTAGTATCCTCTTAAGGTATCTATGCACATATTCATTGAAAATATTGGCTTGTAGCTTTCATTTTCAGTTGAGTCTTTTTCTTGTTTTTGAAGCAGGGTAATGGTAGCTTCCAGAAGTGAGTTCGTAAGTATTTCTTCTCTTTACATATCATCAAAGTGATATTTTATTTCCTTGGATCTAATTTCAGAGAGTGGCCTGTCTTTGGAGGCATTTTGCTGATTTATATTGTCATATTCTCATTTGTGTGTGTGTGTGTGTGTGTCTGTGTGTCTGCGTGTGTGTCTGTGTGTGTGTGTACTCAAGGTCAAAGAGAGTGAAGGGAATTTGTTGTTCACATGACAGCCTCTTTAGTTAAATTCTGTTTTCCAGTGATGTGTTCTTGACTTTGTCAAGATGTGCTTTTTACCACTTGAACTGCTTCAATTTAATTAGGTTGGACCTGTCACTTTGTTTTAAGGGAAGATTTTTTTACTCTTATAATAGCATTAACAAATCCAATCATGTACCAATCACAAATATTAAACCTTGTGTTTACCCTGTTCTCATTTATTCCTTTGCCCTACAATCTGTACTGTGCTTTTACAGGTAACCAGGCCAGTTTGTGCACCACTTATAGTCTGCTTAACTGCCTGCCTAGGATTGGTGAGGGCTGCTAGTCTTTTTTAACCTAGCTCCTCCCTGCAAACTGTACTTTGGGTGTGGTTCACAGCATGTGCACTCATACCTATGCAGACCATATCTCTGTCCTAAGATCCAATCACATCAATACATTTGGTAGGACAGTGTGTGAAATAGTTTCTCAACACCAGGGTCCTGTCTGTTTTGTTGCTTGGAAAAGCTTTCCATCGGAAGTTTTCTGCTGCAGCTCACCCCCTCTGCTCCATTACATTCAGATCCCAAACCTGTCTAACTCGACAGCTTTCCATCCTGTGGGCACTGGCACAGCCTCTGAGCCAAGCAGAGCCTCCTTTCCTATTGTGTAAAGTTGGACAGTAGTTAGGGTATCCCACTGGCTCAGACCTAACCTGACATTGGGGAATGAGAAGAAAGCACCCCTCTGTGTTGCCTCCCTGCATTCTCCTTCCCCCATATCTTCAGAGAAGAGATCCAGGGTTTCCTGCTGGTGGGCTCAATGTTACCCCCAGATCAGTGCTCAGACTCTCCTCCTCAGTACTGGGAGTGAGTACTATCTAGGATGCTTCAAGGATGCAGTGGTGTTTGGGATCATGGTGGGGCAGGGAGGTGGCAGCCAGTTTCTGGGTGGCTAACTCTCCACTTTCCTTCTTGCCATTCCTAGATCCCCTGGAGCTGCGCTGCTATTTCCTTCTGTCTGGGTTTCCTATGGGAAAAAGGTTAGGTGGGGATCCTGCCCCAGAAGTCTTGGCTTTGGTGCCTTCCCTCAGTGTGTTAAACAGCTCCTGGGATGGCCTGATCCTTAGATAATGGTACGTTAGTGGAATCCAGACCACCAGTGGCTGACATTACTTCCTTTTTTTCACCAATTTAGATGTTTGATATGCTGTAGAGAATTCATGGTTCAAATTAATTTTCCATATAATGGAGTGAATCTCTGTCCTATTTCTTTCTCCTTTTTAATTTAATTTATTGGTACATTCTATATACACATCACAATAATGCTCTATATTGAGAATTTGTACCAGTATATGGCACGATTTCTTTTTTCCCCTTCCCCTACCCACCCTACAACCTGCCACCCATATATAGAAGCTGTTTCCTTTTTTTTTTTTTACCATTTTTTCTTTCCCCTCATTACTTGCCCCTAAACCGCATTTCTCTTTGAATATTTACTATTTCACAATATCAATCATGCATTCTAGAGCTCATTTACAACTTCTGTTTCTCATGTCAGAGAAAAGATATATTTATACATCTGTGACCTATTTATTTCACTTATGAGAAAGTGACATCTTTAAGGTACATCCATTTGAGTATAAATGACTCAACTTCATCATTCTTTATGGCAGAGTAATCTCCTATTTTTGAATACCTGTATTTCTCAGTGACTTTTACATGAGTATCTTCAACATACCTTCCTTTCTAATCAGACATGTCAAAATCTCCCAATTCTATTGCATGAGTGTTGTTAGTTGCTCTGTCACGTCTTGAATTGATTCAGAATATTTACCTAACATTTTTTTTT
>PVIC010035749.1:0-18929 GCA_004025085.1 Thryonomys swinderianus
TTTTTTCCTGTCAACTATTTCACACAAAGAAAGGCATTAATGTGGTCAAACACTACACTATCAATTGACAATCACCTTTTATTTTGTTCTTGTTTTGCTGGGTATCAAACCCAGTGCCACACACACACACACACACACACACACACACACACACACACACACACACACACACAGAGAGAGAGCAAGTGCTCTACCACCGAGCTAACCCAGCCTGGACAATTGCCTTCTGCCTCCCCATTAGGAAATCGCTTTTTTCACTTAGCTAAATGCAAGAGAAGTAGGCACAGTCAACTGAGTGTAAGTGAGAAACATGCAATAAGCACGTCACATTTATTCCCATCGGGACACACTGTCAGAGATGTGGAAAGTGGGCTGGAACCCACAGTTCCCCAGGGACTCATCAGTTACATACATATTACATTCTCATATCAAATCTGGCATTGAAATTTCCTTTTCCAAAGATCGATTTAAAAAATAAAATTAAACTACAGGAGCAACCCTGACAGAGAGGTCTTGCATAAAGCCTCCTCCTGAGAAAGTATGTAAGTTTTAGTTACCGTCAAAGTCACCCAACGTTCTTACTCGGTTCATGTTAAAAGGAAAATAGTTGAATGGCCCACTCCAGCTAAAATAGTCCTTATCGGTCAGTTTGTTAAATATCAGAACTCTTCACATTGTTGAAGAAAAAAAGTGTCTGCTCTTATGTAACCTTCAGGCTTCCTGAATGCGTGATCAGCCAACGTAAATGAGTTCCTAGTTGAGATTGTTCCCACCTGTTTAGCACAACCTCCTTGGCAGAGACCACCAAACCAGTGGGGTCAGTTGCCAAGCTTCCTTTGTAATGGTGTTATGTTCCTTTTTCCTTAAATAAAAACAAAACTCCTCTGTTGGACGCTAGGCAAACATGAAGCATGCCCCAGAATCTTCCCTCCATGCTGGGGCACAAGTGCTCCTGTCGACCCCACTGGGGGCCAGACTAGTCCCTTGCATCCAATCTCTGCTCCAGATCCTGGCTGCTCCAAGGTCTCCCAGCTCTGCCTCCACCGTGCACTAGTCCCCTGCTATTGGCTTTAAGCACCGAGTACTATCCATTTCTTTCACTAGTGAGCGGCCAGTGAGTACTAATGAGCGGCTCTCTGTCCCCTTGGCCTCGCTAGCAAATGCTCAAAAGGGGAGTAAGAGGTTTGATAAAATAAGGCTTTCCCCTGAGGTGGGTTGGAGGGGCACCAGAGAGGCCCTTTAAGGCCACAGAGATGGTCTCCTGGAGATCGCGCTTCTAGTCTGCAAATCGCTGCAAGAGGTGGTCCTCCCGCCTCAAGCTGCCACTAGTGGCCCCGCCAGCGCTGTCCATGAAGCGGTCGCAGGGGAACTCGATGAGGTCGGCCTCGCTGAGCGCGCACACAGCGGTGCGCGGCCGGTGCGACTGGAATCCCGAGAAGTCGGCAGAGACGCCGGTGCCCATAGAGCGCAGGGGCCGTCGGGTGGAGTACATGTGCCGCACGTGCACCGGGGCACCGCCCTTCCGCCTGGCCCGCAGCTTCCTCCGCAGCCAGCGCGACCCCCAGGCAGCCAAAGCCAGGAGCACCAGCAGCGCGTTGACGGCCAGCAAGGCCAAGGTCAGCAGCTGATAGTTGACGCCGCTCTGGCTACTGGGCTCGGGCAGGGTGACCAGCCCCGCGCAGTGGTCTCTCGGGGCCACGGGGCACACTCGGCCCCCGAGCACGCCCTCGACACACACCAGGTAGGGGGTGTCCCCGCGCAGCTCGCGCAGCGTGGCGGAGTCGCTGCGCTCCGGCAGGTAGACGAAGCGGTGGAACTTGGGCTGTTGTCCAAAGCGGTCGAAGAGCAAGCGAAAGCGCGCGCCGCCCAGGGGCCGGGGGCTGCGGTGCGCGCGAACCTCCCAGCGCACCGAGGCGCTGTTCGCATCCACCGACTCCACCGTCAGGTTGCACAGAATGAACTTGTTGAAGTCACACGGATCGGACACCAGCGGCGGCAGCCCAACCCCGGCGTCGGGCTGGCCAGCGCGCTCCTGCTCGGCGGCGGCCAGGCGCTGCTTAGCTGCGCGTTGCCTGGGGTCGCGGGCGGGCGCTGACGCGAGGCCGGGAGAGGCCGTCGGCGTCGGCTCTGCGCGGGCTTGGCCGGCGCGGGTCGGACGTGCAGGCTCAGGCTTATTGTGCAGGTCCAGGGGCTGCGGAGCCGGGCCCACGGCAGCGGCGGCGGAGGGGTCCGCGAGCTGCAGGAGGCCTGGACCCCGCCGGCTCAGCCTCAGAACACTGCGGTTGCCCACGAACTCCCGGGCGGCCGCGTCCCAGGCCAGCCCAGCTAGGACTCGCCCCCGCTGTTGGGGCAGCGGCTGTGGCGGCGGCTCCTCAGCGAAACCTCCTGCAGGGGGCGTCGTCTCCTCTCCCCCCGAGGCTGTGGGGAGGAGCCGCCGCCTGCCGCCTGCAGTCGGGGTCTCCGAGGGCGGGGGATCCGCACAAGAACCATTCTGTAGCTGGTGGTCATCCAGGTAATCCAAATACTTGCCCCGCAGAGAAGGGGGATGGCGACACTGTACGAAGACGGTGAGGAGCCGGCCCTGCGAATGCCACTCGCCCATCCAGCGCTTCAGGCCCCGCAGCCGGCAGTCGCAGGTCCAGCCATTGCCGTCTAGATCGAGCCGGTAGAGAGCCGGGCTGGCAGCGAAGATGTCCCCGGAGAGGGCACTGAGTGCATTGTCGCGCAGGCTGAGTTCGCGCAGTCGGCCCAGGTGGCCGAAGGTGGCAGGGTGCAGGGCAGACAGCTCATTGTCGCTTAGGTCCAGAGCCTCCAGGCTGTGCAGAGGTTCCAGCAACGCCAAGGGAAGCTGGCTCAGCCGATTGCGCTCGAGGCGCAGCTCGCGCAGGGCCTCCAACCCCCAGAAGGCCTCTGGCGCGAGGTGAGTGAGCTGGTTGCCCCTGAGCGAGAGAAGGCCGAGGCGCGGCAGGTGCTGGAAGATGCGAGGCCCGAGGTGCTGCAGGCTGTTGGCCGACAGGATGAGCGTGGAGAGGGAACGCAGCGGTGCGAAGGTGGCCGCGTGGCGCAGGGACGGCTGCAGCTCGTTGGCGGACAGGTTGAGGAAGCGCAGCTTGCCCAGCTGGGCGAAAGCATTCTTGCCCAGGACGCGGATCCGGTTAGACTCCAGGTGTAGGTACAGCAGGTTGCCCAGGGGGGCGAAGACTGCGTCTGGCAGCACCCCCAGGGCGTTCCCGTCCAGCCGCAGCTTGACCAGACTCTCCAAGCCCTCGAACGAGCCGCGGCTTAGGCGGCTGATCTCGTTGCCGTTGGCATAGAGAATGCGCAGCTTGCGCAGCGGGGCCAGCGTGCCAGGCGCGAGAGTCTGCAGGAGATTGTTGCCCAAGTAGAGCTCTTCCAGCCGAGAGAGCTTCTCAAAGGTCTTGGGGTGCACAGAGCGGATCTGGTTGTACTGCAGGTCCAGCCGTCTGAGCTGCCCCAGGCGGTGGAAGTCGAAGGCGGTGATGTTGGCTATGAAGTTGCCCCCAAGGCTGTAGGTGAGCACGTCCTGAGGGCTGGGCAGCGAGCTGGTCTTGGGCACCGCGCGGAGCCCCCTGTTGGTGCACAGGAGGTGCTGAGGGTGCTGGCAGTCGCAGCGCTCGGGGCACACCAGCTCGGCCCGCGGCGGGAGCGCGAGGCAGCCGCACAGCAGGAGTAGGAAGCGCACGGCGAGGTCAGCCTCCATCGCCGCCCGCCCTGCGCGCCGCGGCCGGGTCGTCCTCTTAGCCCGCCGGCTCCGTGTCTCCTCTGCATTCCCTTTGGCCTGGCCAGAGTCGCTAAATGGCCTCTTTGGACTTCACTGCGCAGTCCAGCCCCTCCTCCGCTCTTTGTCCGGTGGCCGGTCGGTCTCCGCAGGCCGGCTTCGCCAGTCAAGTCAGGCGGCTCCGGGCGCTCCTCGGACTCCTGGTGCTACTTGTTGCATTTTGCAGAAAACTCTTTCTCCGACTGTGGGGGACGAGGGAGGGCGCAGGACCTGGTGCTTTTTGTTTGCAGCGGGGTCCGGAGAGCTGGATTCCGTGGCGCGGATCCTCCCTGCAGAGCGGATTCCCCAGCTGCAGGAGGGAGCCCTTCCCAGAGCTCCTGGGGGCGCGGCTTGGCTGTGCAGCTCCGGGGGCCGGGCCCCCGCCGCCGGCGCCTCCTCGGTCTCGGTCAGAGAATCCGAGCGCAGCCCGAGTGGAACCGCCCGGGGAGCGCGCGGGCTGCGTCCGGAAGAGACCCGAGTCTGTGTAGCGAGCAAACCGGGCGGAAATTCGTTCTTCCCACACTCTGCCCCCGGGGACGCAGGCGGAGAAAAAGGAGCCGGCGGAGGGAGGACAGACCCCGGCAGGGGGAGGAGGAAACTAAGTGGCTCTGCGTCTGGTCAGCCTGAGCCCGGGACACGAAGTGAGAAAAGTAGGGATTAAAAACAGCTGTACTGGTCGCGAAAGCAGGGCTGGGGGCGGGGCGGATCCCCCGGCGAGCAAACGGGGTTTGCAGACAGCTCTTGTTATTTTAGGCGAGTCCACCAGCGCTGTTTTAATTCTCTTGCTCTCCCAGGTGCCAGCCAGCCCGCGGCAAGTTTGGGCAGCGCAGAGCTCGCCTGCGTTCTCCGGGAAGTCTGGGGGACACGATGTAGACGGAAGAAGACTATCTTTGGATCGCGGACTGAAGAGGTTCAGCCTGGCGGGACTGCGGCTCAACCTGGTCTTTGACATCGGTGAACTCTGGCAGAGAGGCGCCGCCCCTTCTAGGTGTTTGAGCCCAGTATTTGCTGGACCTTGCGGTCGACAAGAGCAAGAAGAAAGCTAGGAACAGGTTCTGCCACCATGAAAGTGCCTCCGTCAGATTTTGGTGATTCAGCTCCATTAATTCTCCCATCTCAGAGCCCTCAGGGGAGGCCATGCACGTTCCTATATAATAACCTGCACAGACACGTGACTGCACCCTGCAGCCCTCTCCGCTGCTTTAGGCCTGGGCTTGCAAGGTCTTCAAAGTCTTTAGGTGCAGAAGTGCTCAGGTCTGGCTTAGTTGGGGGAGATACAATCTCTTACAAACTGAGAACGGTGAGAGTGAGCTCTTAATGCTTTCTTTACTTGCAGCACTCTGGGAGGCTGAGGCAAGAAGATCACCATTTCCAGCCCAGCCTGGTCAATTAAACAACTTGCTAAGAGCCTATCTCAACAATATAAATATTCTAAATATCTAAAAATATTCAGTATCAATCTCAACAAAACAAAACCTTGCGTATTCAGTTATCTTGTAAAAAAAATTAACAATTCAGTCTCACCCTACAGTGTTCAGAAAATGTCAACTTTTTAGAATCTACTTTGAGCACTAGCAGGGAAATGAAGAGACATCGTGTCTCCAGGCTGACATTTAATGGAAGGGCCAATGGTTTGGAAAGTTAATTAAAAATACAAGGTCTGAAAAATCCACAAAGACTTGTGTGTATGTATATATCTTTTAAAGTAATACTAGTGTTTCATTGCCCCAGTAAGCAATTAATACACGGGAGTGATAGAAGTTGGTTTTAAATTTAGAGAAAGGTGACATCTCTGGCAAGGTAGAAGTGAAGACTTCACAGGTGATAAGGAAGCTTGAGTTAGCAGGGAGATGGCCATGGAAGATCAAGGTAAGCAGGGAAGTTCTGTCAACGGGCAGGGTATCAACCAGGTTTGCCTGGGATTTGCTTTGAGGACTGAATGGAAGGTGAACTCCGGTAAGTTGAGGATCTGCTTCACTGAGATGAAATCTGAGGTTGTCCACACAGCTTGGTTTTTAGTTATTGTGAGAACCTCCTGGCGTGCCTCAGTTCCTGACCTCTGTGCGAGTGTGGCTGCCCTGAGAGGACCCACACTTGTGCTGTGTAGCACAAGTTCGCAGCACTGCTGATCTAGGTGAAAAGACTTGTCAGAAGGCCCCTCTGTCTTTGCCAGCATAGGAAATAACCAAAGGTTTTAGAAGAAGGACTCCGTGAAGAAGACTGACCTGTAGGTGGAATCCAGGTATATGGGTAATGGGGCCGGATCCACCCCTAGCCTCCTGGACCGGGAATAGATTAGAAACTGATAGGCCTGATATGAAAGAGGAATAGCAGGCATAAGACCTTATCCCTTTCATATGCCTCATCTCTTCTGGACCCTGTACAGAAAATTTACAAATAAATGTGGGGCCTCAGTGAGCCCCTTGAGTTTGGTTAACCACCCATCACTTGTAGATACTGTTGATTTACACAGTAATTTACACAGATTTGATTATCAAATCTCTCAAAATATTCAACATTTTTTGCTGTTTGTACTTTGGTATTATTACCCAGGGTTTAGTATTTCCATCAGTGGCCCTGGATCACTGCTGGTGAAATAATACTATACATAGTTTCATGTTAAATGGCAATTGATCTTTCCATCATGTCCTATTTTCTTGAAGCAATCCGTCTGCTGTGCGTAGTTGACACTGTTACAGTGGGTTTAGCTTAAATGAGTGTGAAGAGTTTCCGACGATTTTGCTCACAACCTCCATCCAGTTTCAGTGAGAGCAAGGTTTTTTTTTTTGTTTTTGTTTTTGTTTTGTTTTTTTGGGTTTTTTTTGAGACAGGGTCTTGCTTTGTAGTTCAGGCTGGCCCTGAGCTCACTGTGTAGCTCAGGCAAGCCTCAAACTCAGCAATCCTCCTGCCTCTGCCTCCTGAGTGCTGGGATTACAAGTTTGAGCCACCAGGCCAGGCATTTGTGGTATGTGGTACTAATTGCTGGTGGGTGTGAGTCACCACAGACAGTATTGCTGTATGTGGTTCCTGGGGATTGAACTAGGGACCTTGTGCTTGCTAGACAAGGCCAGAACCACTGTACTAAATCTCCGGCTCTGAGAGCAATATTTTTAAATGTACAGATAAAGTAACAACATGTCTGTGCCTACAAGTTTTGAACTCAAGAAGTGTAACTAGCATCGTTTAAACAGATGTTTCCCTTGTAAAGGCCTCTGGCCTGCAGCTGACTTTCCAAATCAATGATCTTAAATACTTCAGAGGGAGCTGATGTGTTATCTCTACCGCATGCTCCCCTGGTTTCTTGCTCCTTAGTGCTACATGCTCAGGTACTTGAGATATTTTCAGACCATGTTTTCCTTTTGGCATTCCACTGACACCATACTGGAATCCAGTAGCTTATAAAGTCCCCGGTAGGGAAGAATTAAAACAGCAACTCCAAAATTACATAAGCCTAGAATCCTTGTTGCTGCTGAGAGCAGAAGATAAGTGCTCAGTGAGAATTTGTGTTTTGCCAAATCTTAGGGTAAGGATGGGCAGGAGTCAGTGATAAGACACAGAGTTCGAACTCAGGACAGCTTGGTGAAGGTGCCAGTGATCAGTGACAGCAACAGGTGAATGCATGTGCCTGCCCTGCCACATCCAGAGCAATCCCTGCCTAAGTAAACAAAGTGGGTGTTACACAGGGAGAGTGTTTCCCTGGGTCTCGACTTTTAGGTCCTTAAAATCTGTGACAGTGTTATCTCAGAGTTGGACACGTATGGCCAGAATAACCAGACCATTTGCCTCTGAGTTATACACGGCTATCATATAGAAACACACGCAGCACTGGCCCTGGCCAGCCAGTGTGGGCTCCCACTCTGCATTCTGTGCTGTAGAAGGCCGGGTTATCATCTTCTTCTGCCAGGGCTGCTCCTCTGAGAGGAGGGTTCAGGCCTCCTAAGGAATATCCTGCCACAGCCCCAACCTCCAACTCAGCTTGGTGTTCCTGGCCTCCAGAATTCTCTGTGCAGTTCCCTAAGTCTGTGTGGCCCCGTTCCCATCATTCTGCAGGGAGCTGGAAATGTGACAAGTGATATTTCCCTGGGGCCAGGCAGGCACCGGCTGGAGCTGTGTCCCAGTTTTCCCCAGAAGGCTTCTAGTAACTAGGTGAAATCTGGGGAAGAGGGGCTTGGGTCTCCTTTAACTTCAGATGTTAAGAGGTGCTTTGGGGTGGAAAGAAGGTATATGTTTGATTTAGAAAGAACAAGGAGAAAAATTATAGGAGTTTCAAAGAAAGCATGTATTTGAGATGTAAATTTTCTTTTATTATAACATAGGCTAGACCTCATTTTCTACGAAAACAATGCAAGGGCATAGTCATCTCCATCAAAATAACTGCCTCTTAACTAAGTGATGTCTTTGTTAATGGATAGATCCAGGCTTGATCAAGTTCCAGGAGAGTCAAGTATTGATTACACCTAAACGTATAATTAGCATACTCATGACTGGAAATCCAGGGAGGAGCGTTATTCAATTGAGAAACAGTTTTTCCGTGTCTTTTCGGAAGCTTGAACTTAAACTTTCCAATGCACTGGGGAGTAGTTTCAGAGATCAGATGCACAGACAGACACGTTTGGGCTGGTTCTCTGACATGTGAGTGTGGTATAAGGCTCTTGGTGCTTGTGCCCACGCATGGCATCTTCTTGGGCTTGCCAGGCACGTACACCTATGTTTTCTAAGGAACTTGTCACTGCCTTCAGATTCACCTGTAGAGGCCTGGAGGGTTCCAGGCCATATCTTCAGTAGCCCCTGGAGCTGGCACAAGTTGACCAGGCATTGCCCTGGTACAGGATAGATCAGGGCAGGAGGTCTGTGGCCAAGGCTCCCCCTGCAGCTGGGTCAAGAGGAAAGCCCCCCAAGCCTGCTGGGGAAGCATCCTGGAGCTAGCCCGGGGCAGCCTGTAGGGAGGCCGCTGTTTCCTTACCCCATGAGCCAACTCTAGGCACCCAGTGCGGCCCTGACACATGTGAAGTAGGAAACTGAAGAGGCCTCAGGGGTCTGTTTGCATGTGAGTAAATGACCCCCAGGGTATCTTTCTCTGTGTAAATAAGCTCATGTTGATCTTGGCCTGTGAGACAAGTTCCTTCTCCTTGGAGATCCAGAATGCGAATGAGACAACTGCTGGTTTACAGAATATTTGCCATTGAATATTTGCCAATTTGTTTTTGTAGCTACATGGGAAGACAGAAAGTACGATGGATTCAGTTTTCTGTTCTTGGGACATAGTACCCAACATGGACACGTTAAAGGGAAGCGGTTTAATTTAGCTCATGGTTTCAAGCAGCTCAGTCCATGATAAGCAGAGTCCAAGGCAGGAACATCATGGTGGAAGGGCTCGGTGGAGGAAAGCTGCTTGGTTCATGGTAATGGGGAACTACAGCTTGGGAGGAGCACTTGAGAGTAAAGGATGGGACAGACATGGACCTCAAGACCACTCCTCCATGACTCACCGAGACACACTCAAGGGTGTACTTCCCCAGTCCTCCAGGTGGGTGCCAAAGCTGGTCAAGCGGGCTACCCTAAGCACCCACATATGACTATCCCTGTTTTACTGCGAGATCTCAAAAAATACAGGCCCGGCCCCACAGAACCTTCAGAACAGGGCCTACAGACTTTACTTAGCATATCCCAGGTACTGTCCGGTGAAAACTGAAGTTTAGGAAGCACAGACTTAGAGTTTTCAAGGACTTCTGAGGCATTTCAATATGTTTTTTTGGTAGGAGAAGAGGAACAAGACAAGACCCACATCTTCAGAGAGCTGAGCAGGGAGAGGAGATAAATGTATATGCACTGCTAGTCTGGGGGCAGTGCCGTCATAGCTATAGACAATGTAATAGTAATTATTTTTTGAAAGTAAAATAATAGAGAACTAAAACTTTGTAGAAAGCAAACACTGTGTGTGTTCTAGCCCTTTTCCAATGTGAATACTTCCAACACTGGATATTTATGTCTGAGGAAAATTAATCAGTCCAAAGAAGCTTGATTATTGGAAATCAAAATGTATAAATAGGATATCTATGAGAACTACAGTGAACTGTAGGTTCTCTGGAAAATCAAAAAGGAAAGGCAGATGTTGATTGAACATAATGACTTAGGAAATAAGGCAAATCCACAGGCTGTTTAAGATTACACTACAAAGTTTGTTTATATGTAACTGAAATTTTATAACAGTAGTATCATGTTGTTTTCCCCAAAATGAAATGTAGTCAGTAGCCTAAGGAAACACTTCAGGCATAGAAGTATCTTTATTTTTATTTACTTATTTATTTATTGTTTTGAGACAGGGTCTCTCGCTTTGTAGTTCAGGCTGGCCCTGAGCTCACTATGTAGCCAGGCAAGCCTTGAACTCAGCAATCATCCTGTCTCTGCCTCCTGAGTGCTGGATTACAGGCGTGAGCCACCACGCCTGGTGATGTATCTTTATTTTTAAGTACTAAAATATTTATCATCTCTAAGAACCAGACCTGCAATTGTACTTTATGATACTGCTTTCTACTGTACTCTTCTACACACTACACTAATAATATTTATTTAGCCATTTATAGCCCAACCAATCTGGAAGGGTAATAGCCTTGCTTTGCTTCATTTTTGGATCATTCAGTAATAGAGCTAAATTTTTAAAGTTTTCATGAAAATAAACAAGAACATTAATAGTTGCTGGCTTTAGATGATGAGAAAATAGTTTTGTTTTCACATTTTCTCTCTCTATATATATTTACTGTTTTTCTTTGAAATTATTTTTAAAAATGAAAGTGTTTTCATATTTATTATCTGGTTTCAGGCTAATATCAATATCAATTAAGTGAGGATTATTCATATGCCCAGTTTTGAGAAAAAGATCCAAAGAACTAGAGGTTAGCTAATCTCTGGAATGGTCTGAGCCTGAAGCCTCAGCTTCTGCTCCCAGGGATTTTGCCAATGGATCTTCATAGATTGACCATTGGCACTCACCTCTGTGTCCAACTAATGGGGTCGGTTGGGGGGAATATTCAAAATATGTAATGACTGGTACAGTAAGACATTGACCAGTGAGCTGTGAACACTGACTATGCAGAAGAGACGTCATCTGTGAGCCTGCCTGGCTGTGGAGGGCCCACCTGCTGCAGAGGACTTCTCTGTATCGATTAGCCAGCCTGTCTCTGTCTCAGTCTCTGTCTCTCTCTCTCTCCTTCGCTGACTCTCTCTCTGTCTCTCTCTTTTTCTTGCCCCTTCCTTTCTCTCCCTTCTTCCTTCCTGTCTTTTTCAATACTGAAGATTGAGCCCAAAGCTTTTGTATTAAATTATATCATCAATCCCTCTTCCCATTTAAACAAATTTGTGGGTTGGGGACAGTTTGCTGAGTTGCTGAGTCTGGGCTTGAACTTGAATTCTTCTTGCCTCAATCGCCAGGAAGGTACAGTGAGATCTGGAAAAGAAAGGAGAAGGGAGAGGACTGGAAGGGAGGGGAGTGGAAGGGAGACATAGGGATAGGGAAAGGAAAGGAAAAAAGAAAAGGAAAGAAGGAATGAAGGAAGGGAGGAGAGAAGTGTGGAGGGGAAAGAAGAGAGAGAAAGGGAGAGGAAAAGAAAAAGAAAAGAGAGGCAGAGAGGGAAGGGGGAGGAGAAAGGAGTGACGGGGGAGGGGAAGGATGCACTTTTGCACCTGGCTTCTACGGGACTTTCTGATTGGTGCTTGGATGTATATTTTTCTCCAGTAGTGACATTTTTTGTAAATTTTTGACACAGGAATAAGTAACCATGAGAAAGAATATACAGTCTTTTGTCCAGGTGCTTCCAAATCACAAACTTGTCTAGGTCCAATTTTGTCACAATAGCTGAAACTTCACAGAAAAATGTTGATTAGGTAGAAAAAGAGGACCAACCTCAATGAAATATGAGTTTTGTTTTCAATTTATGTATCAGAAATTCTCACCTACTCTCTTAAGTGAATTTATAGATATTTTGGAGGGAATTTAATTTTTAAAAGTCACACAAAGCCTAGGGATGTAGTTTAGTAGAAAAATCCTCAGTTCAACCTCCCGGTGCCAGAAAAAAAAAAAAGTTACTGTTTTCTCAAAACTTGATCTGAATGGTTATAATTAATGGGTTAAAGACATTTGTAGTAAGCCACCATGAAGCCAAGTAGGACCACTGTTTTAATTAAAAGAAGAGGGATTAAATGCTCTCTAAGATCTCTTCCATTAAGGAATCTTGAAACATTAAGGAATCTATTACTTTAGTGAGACATCATTCAACTCATTGGAATTTGATACTCTTTAGAAGAATGTTGGGTTAAAGGATTAGCAACTCATCCTGTAAATTTTCAAACATTTATAATCAAAACCTGTGTCAAACCCCTCCTCCCTTTGTTGGAGCTACAGATGTCTCTTTATTCTGTCACTCTAGAGCCAAAAGGGAGGCACCTTTACCCAAGCTGCTGAGAACTGTGACTTTATCCCAGCTGGGACATCCTGTCAATCTCAGTAATGGAAATAATCTTGGACAGTCAAGTAATTGGCTATATACATTGTAAATACTCTAAAAGTGTTTGCAGATTTCATCAAAAACCCACTTTTTAAAAAAACTGAAAACCAAGAACATGGCAGAGAAGGAAATTAGAGGAAGGAAGCATCCATTCTCCTTTTCCAGAGTCTCTGTAATTTTCTATGAAGGTTTGTACTTTGATTATGCTTAGTAACACCATATGCTGGGATGGGACACAAGATCAAAGACTCCAGTCACAGCACTGGAGCCCTCACTGCAGGATCAAGTATGGTAAAATCCTGATAGTTCTGTAAAGACATTCCTCCCTACTTCATTGCCAAAATATAATTGAGAAACTCCTAACACAAAAGCTCCTTTTCGTTGTCTATTATCATACTCCACAGATTGAAAAAAATTTGCTAGCATTATCTGTTTCAAACTGAAGAACACTGTCAAATTTTATAGGTTGCACCACCTTAGAAATCGAGGGAGTAAGGGCTTGCCAAACGCTGCTTTTCTCTTGTTAATGAGAGTGCAGATACTCCATTTTGTTTTCCTGTACAATCAAAACTTTCTACGGTGAACACTTGTTTTTACAGTTGAAAATCTTTGGTAAAACTGTATATGATGCCCCATTTAGTATTGCTTTCCCCAGGGCCCTGCCATGTCCTTTCCTGTTACAAATGGTTTTTCTTATAAACCTTCTTTAAAAAAAAAAAATCAATCTTGGAAATGGAAATAACCTTGGATAGTCAAGCAGTTTCCTATGTACAGTATAAATATCTTCAAAGTATTTGCAGATGCCATAAAAAACCAAATGTCTGTCATAAACTATGCTTCTGTGATGAATATGGAGCTAGGAAGATGATGACCACTTACAGGTCTGTGCCCTTGAACCACAGCAGTCTCTGCACCATGGTTCATTTTTCTGATCTATAAAAGGGGACAAATCATGCTTGCCAAGTGTAAGGGTTTACAGGAAAATGTACATGGAAGAACTGGAATATGAGGAGAGTTTGAGAACAGGACTGG
The DNA here is from genome assembly GCA_004025085.1 of Thryonomys swinderianus. Lineage (NCBI taxonomy): Eukaryota > Metazoa > Chordata > Mammalia > Rodentia > Thryonomyidae > Thryonomys > Thryonomys swinderianus. Next base: position 13,312 of record PVIC010035749.1, read on the forward strand.
TCCTGACATTTCACCATGCACGTCTTCTCAGAGACAACCCTGAGTCCTTATGGGTAAGACCCTCACTTATCACAGGGTCCTGGTGTCCTGAGCAACGCCTAACACAGGTTTTTTTCTTAAACTGTGGATCTTTAATGCACATTAGACTGAGTCAAGTCTTAGACTATTTTGCGCTACTGTAGTCAAATAGCAGAGACTGGGTAATTTATGATAAACAGAAACTTATTTCTCACTGTTTTGGAAGCTGAGAAGTCCAAGATCAAAGAATGGTGGTTCTTGTCTGGTGAGGCTCAGAGCTCTGCTCCCCAAAGGATGCCTTGAATATTGTACCTTCACATTGCAGGAAGCAGTTGGACAGAACAAATTCCCTCTGTTGGACCCTTTCAGGAGCACTTGACCCCATTGCCCAGGGAAGAGCCTTCACAACTTCATTGCTTCCTGAAGGCCAGATTTCCTAACCCTGTCACACTGGCAACAGTTGAATTTGGGAGAGAACACATTCAAACCCAAGCAGGAGGAAGCTGCCTTCTCAGGCTCTTCTAGCCTTCCTCATAGGTTCTGTTTCCATCCTTCGTTTTTCCACTGCTCTTCTGAACCAAAGAATACGCTCTTTTTTTTTGTTTGTTTTTTTGCTTTTGAGACAGGGTCTCGCTTTGTAGTTCAGGCTGGCCCTGAGCTCACTATGGTGCCTAGGCAAGCCGCTGCGAACTCAGCAATCCTGTCCCTGCCTCCCGAGTGCTGGGATGACAGGCGTGAGCCACCACGTCCGGCATTGTGGTATGCGGTGTTGATTGTTGGTGGGCGTGTCTCCACGCCCAGCAAAGAATACGCTCTTAACAACTAGGTTCTGCTACTGCTCACAGAGGCCTTGGTGTTGGGCCCGATCTGCAGTCACTCTGTGCACATACAAATCACTTGACCTCACTGGACCTCAGTTTCCAGCCCTGCCAAGTGATGCGGTTGAAGTCTATCAGTGTGTGTCCAGGGGATTCTAGCATGAGTCATGGCTCGTGTGATGTGAAAAGATTATACAAAGGAAAAGGGGAATCTGGCCGTGAGTGCTATGTCCAGGTCTCGGACCCTCAGGCCCAGGAGCACATGTAAAGCTCTGAGCACTCCTACAGAAAATACATAGCAGCCTAACAATGGCACATAGGACCATGGGTTAAACATCCTCTATGATCCTTTCCAGTTTTAGGCATGAAAAGAAATGATTATGTTTCTTCAGTGGAACATTATTCAATCCCCGGAATCTGTTGATGATACAGTTGTTTAAAAAAGTTGTATTTAATCTGCATGTTATACAGTGCCCAGTGCTTTGCCAGGTTACACTTGACTGTTCTCAACAGCCCTTGCAATACAACTGGTTTAATATTAATGTACTATGAGCAGGGAAATACCTCAAGTTGACATCAATGTCTCACAGACCTGGGCAACTTCCTTGTTTTACCCCTAAACTCTCAAACTAACAAATCATTACACTGCTCTTCCCACCAGGGTGCAAGTGTTGGAACCCCGCAGTGAAAGCACCACTTGGCATGTTATCAATTCTGAGATAAATAACTGTAGATTCTTCAGAAGTACAACTTAGTCACCTGCTAGTGATGGTGTATTTCCTGGGAACCTATCCTTTTAGGAAAATTTCAGCAGTGATCTCTAAGGGTAATAACTCCAGCACACCCAGGGGTGAAAACCCCAGTGATAATCACAATGTGACTCCCATCACTCCTCGAAGTGGTGGCATGTAAGTACCATCATTTTCCATCCAGGACAGGTGGCTACAAACATTTGCTGGAAGAATAATCATTAATAACTGGCACTGATGCAGTGCTGGTCATATGCCAGGCACAGCTCTGAGCCCCATAAAGTACAAAGCCGCTTAATCCCCAAGGATTCATGAGGAAAGTACAGTTATTAATCCCTTCATGTGGAGGAGGTGACTGAAGGGAAGCCTGGCTCACAGTCACAGCTGGAAGGTGACAGAGGTGGGGCTTGCACTCGCATTCTTTTTTTTTTTTTTTTTTTTGAGACAGGTTCTCGCTTTATAGTTCAGGCTGGCCCTGAGCTCACTATGTAACCCAAGCAAGCCTGAAACTCAGCAATCCTCCTGTCTCTGCCTCCTGAGTGCTGGGATTACAGATGTGAGCCACCACGGCCAGCACTGTGGTATGTGTATTGATTGCTGGTGGGCATGAGTCACCACGCCCAGCATTGTATGTGGTTACCGGGGATCGAACTCAGGACCCTGCACTTGCAAGGCAGGTGCTGGAATCACTGAGCTAACCCTCCGGCCCTTGCACTCATATTCTATGAGAACGCATATGCATATTCTTCGCATGGCTCTTTGACCATAGTGTCCATGTCATACCTTGGAATCACTTTTGGATGGCTAAAACATGTTTTAGAAGAAATCATCTGGCCTTTTACATATACTGTTTAAACTACAACATTTATGATTCTTTCAGGGGAAACTTTCAAGCCTATCAGTATTTAGTTTCATAGTAATTCGGTCAGTGTTTTCTGTGTCCCTATAGGTGTGTATTCTTCTCAACAATTTTACTACTTGTATTACTTGATCCTCCATTATTATATTTATTTTAGGTGAACAGTATCCCTTTGTTGGTACAGAATAGCATATGTACATTGTAGAAAGTCAGGAAATACAGACGAACAATAAAACACTGTATTCCCACCATGGGAAACTTAATAATGACACCTCAAAGATGCTGACATACTGATCTCCAGAACCTATGACTATGTTAGGCCTCGGGGGATAGGAAAAGTAAGATTGCATGTTGAATTAAGGTTGTATTGTTGACTTAAAGATTATTCTAGAGTATCCAAGTGGGTGTAATGTAGTCACAAGAGTCTTTACAAATGGAAGAAGCTGGTAGAAAACCCAGAGTGCTATCTGCAAGAAGGCCCAAACATTGCTGTCTTACAAGATGGGGGATTCTATGAGCCAGGTAACACAAGAAGGATCCAGAAGCTGGAAATGGTAAAGAAGTGGATTCAGCCTCTGAGCTGCTAGAAAGGAAATTATCCCTGCCCATGTCTTGGTTTTACTTCAGTGAGACCCATGTTGCAATTCTGACCTGTACAATTATCAGATAATAAACATGTACCTTGTAAGTCACTAAGTTTTTGGTGTTTTATGTCAGAAACAAAATGTGAATATACCCACCAACTAGCAGTTACAAATGTTGGCTATTATATATATTTCATATTTTCATATCTATTATATATTTCATATTCTTTTTGTGTACATTTTTTTTAACTCAAATGAGATCATAAGTTGTAAACTGCCTGTCTACATCCTTTTTCTTCTATGTTGCTATTACATAATGACTTAGGCTGGACAATTTGAAAAGGCAAGAATTTATTTTGGCTCACAGTTCTGGTGGTCCAAGTATATGGACCACCTTGCTTTCTGGTGAAAAAGGTGCTGCCTCATGTGGGGGCAAAGAAGAAGGAAAGTGGGCACATGAGAAAAGATCACATGGTGAGAGAAGACACAGAAAAAAGCCCAACTTGCTTTTGTAACAAGGCACTCTCATGATAACTAACCCACATTCGTGAGAGCTACATTGGTTCTCTTGTGAAAACTCAAGGCCCTGGGTTCCATCTTTAGTATATTAAAAACAAAAGCAAAAGAAAAAAAATAAAATGAAACAACCAAATAGCAACAGAAAAGGCATATAGGATGTGCTCAGATAATCTGAGCTTTAGTATCATTAGGCATTAGATGCAAAGCATTTTTTTACCTAATGCCAATTCCCCAGGCCTTTTTAAAATTTTGAGATAGTACTTCACTAAAGCACTAGCCCTAGGCTAGTCTCTGATTTGCAGTCTTCCTGCCTCAGCCTTGCAGAATGCTAGGATTACAGGTTATGCACCAGCCCCCCTACCTGTGCCTCTCCTTTTGTATGAAGTTCTAAAATAGAATGTGCCAGTCTGTGGAGATGAAAATCAGAACAGAGCTGACCTCTGGGAATGGCAGGAATTGGCCAGAAAGGAGTTGACAAGACTTTCTGACATTTTGTATCTTTCTCCTCCAGGTGTTAGGACGGCCTCTCTGTCTTGCTGTTGTGAAGTTTCCCCCCTTGGAGTCAGAAAGTATTTTGTGTGGAGTTATTTAACTCTATACAGATATAAGCTCTCTCCTCAGCTGTACAAGCCTCTCTGTCTTGCTGTTGTGAAGTTTCCCCCCTTGGAGTCAAAAAGTATTTTGTGTGGAGTTATTTAACTCTATACAGATATAAGCTCTCTCCTCAGCTGTACAAGTCATAGTCAGATACTTTAATTGATATTCATTAGATTATTTTTAAAATGTTTTCACTTCCTTTACATTTATTAGCTGCCATTTCTTGGTAAAGAAGAGCTTTCCTTAATCAAGTCTGTCCACTTGTTGAATTGAAAAGCATTCTGTCTTCGGAAAACAGGAAAATGTCTTGTTCTTTTATTATCAGTTTCAAAGAGAGTAATTCATGAATAACATCAGTGATGATGACTGCTTTTTTCCTAGCTGTTTTCTTTCTATAATTATTAAGAGCTCACAGATTTTTACAAATTCATTGTACTTTAGCAGATCTATATCTATATCTATCTATATCTATATCTATAGATAACCCTGATAACCTAAGGCTCTGGGTTCAACCTCCAGTATATTAAAAACAAAAGCAAAGGAAAACAAATAAAATGAAACAATCAAATAACAACAGAAAAGGCATATAGGATGTACTCAGTTAATCTGAGCTTTAGTATGGGTAGGCATTAGATGCAAAACATTTTCTTATCTAATGTCAAATCTCCAGGCCTTTTAAAAATTTTGAGATAGGATTTTGCTAAAGCACTAGCCCTGGGCTAGATATAGATATCAATATAGATCTGGGCACTGAACCTAGGACCTTTGCACTGAGCTACATTGCTAGTCCTATTTTCTTTATTTTGAGACAGAGTCTTTCCAAGTTGCCTGGGTTGAGCTCAGATTTGCAATTCTCCTGCCCTGTCTCCTAGAGAACTGGCATTACAGGAATACATCACCAACCTGGTTTGAAAATATGTCATTTTGTTTTTAAAGACTTCAAGAATAATAATAGGAGCCTGGTTTTTTTTTTTTTTGTTGTTGTTGTTTTGTTTTTTTTGAGACAGGGTCTTGCTTTGTACTTCAGGTTGGCCCTCAGCTGACTATGGAGCCCAGGCAAGCCTCGAATTTAGCAATCCTCCTGTCTCTGCCTCCCAAATGCTGGGATTACAGGCATGAGCCACCACGCCTGGCACTGTGGTATGTGGTATTGATGGCTGGTGGGCATGAGTCACCATGCCCAGCATTGTATGTGGTTACTGGGGATCGAACTCGGGACCTTGCGCTTGCGAGGCAGGCACCAGAACCACTGAACTAAATCTCCGGCCCTAGGAGCCATATTTTTAATAGCCTTAAACTGGAAATAATGCAAATGTCCAACACTAGTTAAGTGGATAAATACCAGTTGTGGGACATAATGGAATATCACTCAGAAATTAAAAGGAATTAGATGTACTGATACATGAAGTAATGTGGGTGAATCCCAAAATAATTATGCTGAGTAACAGAGCCAGACACACAAAAAACACATTCT
>PVIC010035750.1:0-18905 GCA_004025085.1 Thryonomys swinderianus
GCTCTTCCGATCTTTTGTTACCATAATACAATAAATGCCAATATCAGTATTAAACACAGTAAATAAGATAAAAGTTTTGTTAGATTCTATACTGGATACTTTGAGCTTATGAGTTACCTCTATGTCTAACTCCTCACTGCACAGCTCTGGGAAACAGTGGGCTGGTGGGCGGCCTTCAGTCCACTGGAAATGGACTGCACCCTGCAGCCGGGTCCGCGTGCTGCTCCCTCAGTCCACCAGAAGCAAGGCATGGCAGGGCCGCATCCACTGGGTCCAGTCCACCTGTGGCTGTTCCCTCAGTCCACTGGAAACACGGCACAGCGGGCCCGGAGCTGCTGAGTCCGGACCGCCCACCGCCGGTTCCCCAGTCCACTGGAAACACAGCACGGCAGGCCCAGAGCTGCTGGGTCCGGTCCACCCGCCGCTCGTTCCTCAGTCCGCTGGAAGCATGGCACAGCGGGCCCGGAGCTGCTGGGTCCGGTCCTTTTATTGAATTCTTTATTTGTACATTTTATATATACATCATGATCATACTCAATATTCAGAATTTGTGCCTGTGCATTTTTGGTCGCATCTTTATCTGGTTTGGGCATAATTCTTACCTACTAATTATTCTATTAATTGTTCAATCCTGTTACTTATTAAGCAATTTAAATTTTGTATTTCTCCATGGCTTCTTCATTATAAGATGTATGTGTCTAGCTATTTGTTCATTTTTTTCTAGGCTACATAATTTGTTCATATTTAATTGTTCATAATAATTTTTAGTGATCTTTAAGTTTGTTCAATCTCATCTGTAATGTTTCCTTTTTCACTTTGACTTATTTTAATTTTCTCTCTCCTTTTCTTCATCTAGACAATAGTTTATCCATTCTGTTTATCCTTCTGAAGGACTAGTTTCATTAATCTTTTGTATTGTTCTATTAGTTTTCTTTTTTAGAAAAATTTCTTCTCTGATCTTTACAATTTATTTTCCCTTACTAATTTTTTGTTAAATTTTTACCTCTTTTGTTCTAGTTCCTTTAGTTGCTGTTATAGATGGCTTATCTGAGATCTTTCTACATTTCTGACGTGGGCATTGACTCCTATAAACTTCCCCACTAGTACCATTTTTACTGTCTCCCATAGGTTTTGATATATTGTCCCCTTTTTCATTTGTTCCAAAAACTGTTTAAAATGTCCATCCTGATTTCTTAAGTCATTAGTTGATGGAAAGCAAGTTGCTTAAATTCTGTTGTGGAAGGGTCTCTGAGGTGGTCCAGGATCCCCATCTGGCGAGTCTTTGCTTTTTACAGGGTCCCTCAATCTAGTGAAGAACTATTAAGAGCAATAGTCTCCTGTGAAAAATGAGGAAGTTGAGATTAAAGTGATTCAAAGTGAATGTTTGTGGTGTTAGGAACACAGGAAAGGGAAGCTATCTTTACAGCAGAGCATGTTGGAGCAGTGGCATGGCTTGAGTGAATCATCTGGTGAGTTTCCTGGGGTTGTACTCAAACTTATAGGGGTAACCTGGTTTTGAAAAACTACTGTTTTACTGATTGGTGCAATCTAGGCCAATCAGAGTCTTAGCCTTTGTTTCTGTGGTAAGAAGAAGTTTAGTGGGCTAAGGATTTCTCAGCAAATGCATGCAATAGTTTCACAGGAGGTACCTTTCTCAAATATATACTGCACAACTAGCACGTGGTAATTTTAGAACCATCAGCCACCCAGGTCTTGCCTTTGATTTCCTTATCTCTACTTATCTTTCCCTACATTTCCATCTATGTATATGGTTTCCAATGCCTTTCTTGTGAATAGTTTTCACATTTGCTGCCCTACAGTCAGAAAAGATATTTAAAATCCTTTTGACTTTTTAAGGTTTGAAAGTCTTCTTTAGAAGCTTAATATATGCCTTGTCCTAAAGAATGCTTCATGTGTTGATGAAAAATTTGTACTCCATAGCTATTGAACAAAATGTGCTATACATATCCTGTACAGTCATTTAGTCTAGTTTTCAATTCAGCTATTCTGTTTTTTCTAACTTTCTATCTGCATTATCTGTCCATTGCTGAAAATTATGTGTTAATTCCCAACCATTATAGTAATGGAGTCCACCTTTCCTTTGTTTTTATTATTTTTAACTGAATTCTTTATTGGTAGATTATATATACAGTTCACAATCACAATCAACATTGTAGAATTTGTACCTTTCCTTTTAAGCCTATTAATATTCTCATCTTCTGATTTTGTGCTTCTATGCTTAGAACTGATACTTTATTGCTTAAACCAAAACTATGCCACTATATAGTTATCTTCCTCATTTCATTTTACTCCTATATATTTAAAGTTTATTTTGGTACTCCTACTTACTTTGGACTTCCATTTTCATGGAATGGTTTATATCATATCTTCACTTTCAGTAAATGTGTTTCCTCAGAAGTAAAATGACATTTTTGTAAGCAACACATTCTTGCATCTTTTTAACCCATTGATTCACTCTATGTCTTTTCACTGGAGCATTTATTCCACTTACACCTAAGGTAATCATTGCATATGAGGTCTTAATTCAATTATCATGCAACTTATTTTCTAGTTATAGTTACTTTCTCCCTGTCTTATTGTCTTCTGTGGTAGTTATCTGAACTATTCTAGTACAGTGCTTTAATTCCTTACTTATTATTTTTGGTTTGTCTATTGCAAATAGGTGCTTTGTTGTGACTCTGAGGCTTAGAAAATATGTTTTATAACAGGTTATTTTGAAATGACAATTTAGTATCATAAATATAGGAATAGAAACTCATAAACAAAAGCAATATGTAAGAAAATTATTCAGTTGAATTTTATTTTTCCTATAATCCAAATATCTAATATACCATCTTACATCTTTTTATATTCCCTAGTTTTAACAATTAAAGTACTTATTCTTTTAACTTTTTAATTTTGCCCTCACGTTAAAGGTATAGTAGTTTACACACCCAGCCTCCCATATTAGAGCCTTCTCAAATTGTAAAATTACTCTTACCCTTATTTTTATGTCCCTCTCTATTTCTGTTTTGTCTTATTCAGTATTTCAGCTTGAAAAACTTTCCACAACATTTCTTATAGAACAGGTCTGGGGAAGAGAGTCTCTCAATCTGTGTTATTCCAACAAGTGGCTTTTTCACTCAATCTATTTCTACCGTTTCTCTCTCCCGTTTGACCTTCACATTTTTTTTCCATTAGGTCCAACATAGCTCTATTTTTAGGAAATGCAGGTAGCTACATATTTAAAATTGTTCAATGAATTTCCAAGGTGTCCAATACCCATAAATATCTCCAAACTCATTCTCTTAGGCCCAATGTCTTCTATATATAAATCCTTATTACTTTAACTATTTTTATCTATAATTCAAAGGTAAGAATATTGTATAAGAAAATTTATTTATAAGGCACCGTGAAAAAGGAAGGTACTCTTTCACTGTTTATCTGTTTAAACATAGATCTCATCATCAATCTTATACATTTTCTTAACATTTTATGATTTTAAATTGATGTATACACGAATCCCAGGTTTTATAAAAAACGTGGATAGTAATCTTGTAAAATGCCTTATGAAAAGTTGAAAGTTTCTTATAAAGACTTAACTTATGGAATATGATAACTCCTAAGAGCATATACAAATTTGTCACAAGCAAACCAAGTTCTAGTGCTCACAGGTGTTGTTTCAAGTTGCTGTCAAGGTTTCTTTGAAACCAAATGGATCGTTGAGCCATGTCTCTGACAAGACTCCTCAGGACAGTTTAAAGGTTAGACAGTTGAAAGACTTGACAACTTCTAGCAGTTAAGGAACTATTTAGCTCGCTGAAAAAAGACATACCATAGAGCTCAACATGAACTAATCATTTATGTCACCTTCCACAGTGGTAGCAGGGTCATGAATAGAGAAGACAGATCCAAGGAAAGTGAGAACAACCTACAGACACAACTGGAAGGAGAAGAACTGGCTCTTCATGGCAGATCCCCTGAACAAACAGACTAGAAAACTTGAGGGCCAGATCTTTCTATTCGGTAAAGAGGCAATTCCACTGAAAGGAAATCACATCCTTCCACAAAGCATCCTAAGAGGTGAGCCAACCCACAGGAATTCAGTGTGTCCGTAAGTGTTATGACAAAAGCCCTAGAGCCACAGAAGAACTACATGGGCAACACTGTAAGTCAAAGTCAAGAAAGGAAAAGACAAAGAAAATACAATTCTCAATACTTGTAGATCCCAATTTGGAGGTAGGCTTCCTGATGATGTTCACTTTAGTAGCAATACTAAGGGATGAGAATTCAAGCTCTGCTATGGTTTTACTATATCCCTTAAAATCCATGTTAAAGCGTAACTAATAGTGTGGTGGAATTAAGAAATCGGGCCTTTGGGAGACGATCAAGTCATAATGGCAGGATTAGCAACCTTATAAAAATGCTATAAGAAGCTATTTAGGCCCTTTTAACACCTTATCCTTTCCTCTGTGTAAAGATACAGAATCCAATCCCTTCAAAAGGTACAGTTTTCACAATACCATCTTGGAAAAATAAAGTGGATCATTACCAGCCAAAAGTAGCTTGCATCCTGATCTTGGAATTCTTAGCTTCCAGAAATGAGAAAAATAAATTTCTGTTGCCCATAAATCCCTCAGTTTATGTATTTTGTTAAAGCATTACAAAGTAAAGGTTATCTACATTTCTGAGTGTTTTTCCGACCTTAACTCTGTTTGTTACATCCTCACTGTCCTCAAAGAAGTCCCTGAAAAATTACAGTTTATTAAAGTATTTTGTTTGTGAGATTAAAGAAATGCAAAAATCTGCCCACTGGCTATAATCAACAAGTTCTTTGCCTTTCCTTTAGCAAACTTAGATTCTGAAATATTGACAAGTGATGCTGGGGGAAGAAGGCTACAGTAAAGGAAAGAAAGAAACGATTTTTGATCCCAAATCTCTGCTTGCCAGACTTTATCCACGTAAACCTGAAGTCAAAGAATGCATTTTTCACACACTTTCCCACATTAGTTTCTTCCTTCCCAAACTCCCATAGGCTCTTCAGTCTCAAACTGGAGATAATCTTCAGATCAATGAAGGCTGATGTCAAACTCTTACTAAGCCATGTTTTCCCAGCTGGGGGTAAATTTTGCTTGCCTTGATGTAAAACTTCCTAATTAGAAATGTCAAGTCCCTGTTTAAATAGCACAGAAGGAACTAGGAGTGAGGAGCATGAGGCTATATCAAGTTTTAGTTAACTCTTCCTTCACTCTAACTTTCACAGTTTTTGGTAGTGAAGTTTACAGAGTTAAATTTCAGTTAAATTTATACTTTCTGATTGATAGGAATAGCATATAAGGTGACATATGAACTGTGCTAGATAGAATATCTTAAATAATTGACTTGAGTAGTTGGAGAAGATAGTGAACGGCCTGTTCTAGAATACTGTCACCCTCACTGCTTAATGCATTAACTAGGAATATTCCATTTTTTACACATTTCTTTGTTATCGCATGAAAGTCATCAAAAAGATTGGAAACATATCCAAGAATAGAAATGCACTATCATCATCTACATTAACACCCTCATTCCAATGTACTTATCATAATAACTAAGAGAGATAGGGAGGAAACGATAAGAGACATTAAAAATATTATCTCACTCGGGGTAGATGGAAAGATTAAAGAGGGTGGTGTTTGATAAAAGTGGATCATATCATCTAGGAATCAACCTAACAAAGGAGGAGAAAGACCTCTACTCTGAAAACTATAGGACTCTGAAAAATGACATAGAAAAGGACATCAGAAAGTAGAAAGGCATCCCTTGTTCCTAGGTTGGGAGAACCAACATCGTCAAAATGGCTACACTCCTACAACTACTATACAGAATCAATGCAATTCCAATTGAAATTCCAATGCTATACTTCACAGAGCTAGAGAAAATAATACAGAAATACATCTGGAACCACAAGAAACCTAGAATAGCAAAAGCAATTCTAAGCAACCATGACATGGCAGGGGGTATTACAATCCTCAATTTAAAACTCTACTATAAAGCCACTGTGATAAAAACTGCATGGTACTGGCAAAGTAACAGACCCGAGGACCAGTGGAATAGATTGGAAGATCCAGAAACAACCCCGGATACACTAAGCCACCTTATCTTTGACAAAGGAGCCAAACATCTGAATGGAGGAAAGACAGCCTCTTTAACAAATGGTGCTGGAAAAACTTGGCTTTAACTTGCCAAAAGCTAAAGCTAGACCTATCTCTTTCACCATGCACAAAACTAAATTCACAATGGATACGAGACTTAAACATTAAAACAGAAACAATATGCCTGCTGGAAAATAGGTTAGGTAAAACTCTTGGAGACATTGGCTTAGGCAGAGACTTTATGAATAAAACCTCTATAGCACAAGAACTAGCACAAAGAATCAACAAATGGGATCTCATCCTACTGAAAAACTTCTGCACCGTAAAAGAAGTCACTGGCACTGCTAAAAGACAACCAACAACATGGGGAAAAAATCTTTACTAGCTGTTTGTCAGACAAAGGGCTATTATCTACGATATATGAAGAACTTAAACAGATCAGCCTCCCCAAGTTTAAAGACCCAATTCAAAAATGGGCATCTGAAATGAACAGACACTTCTCAGAGGAAGAAGTCAAAGCAGCTAACAAGCATATGAAGAAATATTCAACATCACTGGTCATTCGAGAGAAGCAAATGAAAACAACAGTGAGATTACATCTCACTCCACAAAGAAAGGCCGCTATTACAAAACCAACCAACAGTAAATGCTGGTGTGGTTGTGGGGAGAAAGGAGCCCTTTTCCACTGTTGGTGGGATTGCAGACTAGTGCAACCACTGTGGAGATCTGTGTGGAGATTTCTCAGAAAACTAGGACTAGGGGTCCCATTTGACCCTGCTATGCCCCTGCTAGGAATATACCCAAAAGAATTTTAAAAATCACATTGGAAAGACAGATGTACACCATTGTTCACAGCAGCTCAGTTTGTGATAGCTCAGTCTTGGAAACAGCCCAAATACCCATCAACTGGAGAGTGGATAAAGAAGATGTGGTTTTTTATAAAATGGAATATTATTCTGCCACAAAGAATGACAAGATTCATTCATTTATGTGCAAATGGAGACACCTGGAGGACACGCTAATAAGTGAAATAAATAGATCACAGATAGGCAAATACCAGATCTTCTCTTTGATATGAACACCTGTAGATGCAAATGAGCTCTAGAAAATATGACAGTTTTTGTAGAATGGGAAATTTCCAAAGGAAATTTGATGTGGGAATGTGATGAGGGGAAGGAATAAATACGGTTCTGAAAGAAAATAAAAGAGCATGTAAATAGGGGGTGGGGAGGTGTGGGTGGGTAGGGATGTGGGTAAAAATGAGAATTAATTTGTGTCATACATTGGTACAAATGCCCCAATGTTATGTGTGATTGTGAGATGTATATAAATTGTACCAATAAAGAATTCAATTTTTTAAAAAGTTGATCATATCACTTTTATTGCCACCATTCAAAAAGGTGGTGGCTGTCTGGAGCTAACAACTTACCTATTAGCTTTCACCCTTCCCAGGGTGACTTAGAAAGAACTGGAGACATTTTGCAAGTTCAGAAAGTGAGAAATTTCTTTCTTCCTCATGTATCTCACATCTGCAAGTGGTTTTGAGCCCATGACAGAGTGTGAGGTGTTTTTTCTTGTTTGTTTGTTTTTACAGGCTCAAGTACCAGTTGGCTTTTACCATCTAACTTGCTAATAGGGTATTGGAAATAACAGGTCAAGCAAATACTAAGTGGGTTTTTTTACCCCCCCCCCCAAAAAATAGTTAAAGGAATTTTCCCTCTGACTTTATGATTTTTTTTTCCCCAGAAATAAAGGAGACTTTGCCAGGTTGCATAACCAGGCTCTAATTGGGTGTTGGGTAACATCTATCATAATTAGCTTGGTCCCTGGTGTAAGGCTCAGGCTTGACTTTTTGGCTGTGGCAACTGTGCCAAGTAGAAATGAAGCCACCAGTCATTGTAAATCTTCCTCTTATGCCAGATCCACTCACAAATGTGGAAATCTACAAGATATTCAATGCATGAAAGGAACGTCATGTGCCATTACTTGGATTTAATGGAGCACCTTGACCAACTCTCTCAAATCATAAATACTAGAGGGCCGGAGGGTTAGCTCAGTGGTTCCGGCGTCTGCCTCGCAAGCACAAGGACCTGAGTTCGATCCCCGGTAACCACATATAATGCTGGGCGTGGAGACACACCCACCAACAATCAACACCGCATACCACAATGCTGGACGTGGTGGCTCACGCCTGTCATCCCAGCACTCAGGAGGCAGGGACAGGAGGATTGCTGAGTTCGAGGCTTGCTTGGGCTACACAGTGAGCTCAGGGCCAGCCTGAACTACAAAGCGAGACCCTGTCTCCAAAAAGCAAAAAAAAAAAAAAAAAAAAAAAAAAAAAAAAAAAAAAAAAAAAAAAAAAAAAAAAAAAAAAAAAAAAAAAAAAAAAAAAAAAAAATCATAAATACTAGAAATGTTGAGGTTGGTAGGGTGACAGATGCAAATGCCTAATTGCCATACTGCCATTGTTTATGACCTCTCCCTTCTAAAAGTATTTTAAAACATTAGGAGTTCAAGTGAGGTTATCACTGCTAGTGAAGCATTTGAAGTAGGTACATGGATTTTGATACCCCCGGGGCAAAAGAGAATTCAGTATGAGAAAGGACAAATAATTATACAGCAAGCTAGATGTTAAAGATTTGTCTGTTGTATTATTTTTAATCAGCTTGCACACTACAACTGATTCTGAGTTGCAAGCAAAAGAAATCATAGAGAAACCCTGTAGATATTCTTCTCAATAAAATAATCAATGTCTTAGGATGGACTCTGCAAGTATCAGAATATATTTTAGAGTGAATGAGCCAGAGTTATAACCTATAGACCACATCTGGAAAGGATAGATGGTTTGTGTATTCATCGACATATTTAACAGTTAGGCCATGGATTTTCTAAGGAGATTATCATATGAACATATAAAATAGAAGACAAATATGTACTTTATTTAGAAACCTAGATAACTTCTACATATATACCAAAAACTGTAAGTTATGGGTTAGCTAATGTTGTTATATGGCTTTCTATAATCACCAACTGAAAGGTTTTGTGTGTGTGTGTGTGTGTGTCTTTTGTTTGTTTTTTCCTGAAGAATTTTCAAATGCACTAAGTCAGTGAAAAATGGCTGCAATCAAGGGGAAACAAGCCAGGAACTTAAGTGTGATTGAGGGCTCAGAATCTAGGCTTCATTGGACTCCAGAGCTGGACTCTGGGCTTTGGCAACAACACTGATGGCTGAGAATAAAATTCATGCCTCTTAGAGGAATTTCATCTCTACCTATATTCAGCTGCACAAAACATTTGTGAAGAAAATATATCAAGCTTCTCTACAATGGAGACCTTAGCTTATCTTCATAAAAGGAAAAGTGACTTTGCACACTTTGAGGTGTTGGAACCGTGCAAATGACCATGCCTGAGGCTGAGCTTGTGGAAACACAGCTGCTACTGCTGGGTTAACTTAGTCCAACATGTGTCCAGCTGCTAGCCCAGAGGTAAATGGCCCAACTTAGATATCCAGAACTAGCCCTCCCAGTAGAAGGCCAAGAAAACTAATGCTTTTACCTGGAATCAGGTAGTTCATTTTATTTTTAAAAAAATAAGGCTAAATAATGTAAGTTAATAACATTTTAAATTTTGTTTTCATCACCTGTTTTGCTATCTGAGGCCAAATGTTTTGCCTAAAATTCCTTTATCCTAGGCTAAAAAAAGTACATATAGGATCTTGAATTTTCCCAAACTTACAAAAGTCAACTAGCACACTGAATGGCTATCATGGGCATATTCCTGTATTTGGAGGAAGCTAAGGTTATGCTGAGAAATAAAAATGTTCTTTTAGCATTTGCCTCCCATAAATAATTCAGATAGAAGTCTCCAAAAGGCCTTGTTGTGATGAACTTCCTAAAATACTCAAAATAAATATTTTACTTGTATTTAGAGATGGACAGATTACTAAAAGTCATTGGTGATTGTAAATGGTAAATGTTGATGTATTTGAGAGAGAGGTAAAATATACTATGCTCTGTTCAATTATACACTGCACACCTGTACCATTAAAATGATACCATTTGTCTGCTGGATATATTTAACTACAGGCTAAAGGACATGCCAGCTGCATTTTGCTCTGGAAAATTTTAAGTGTTTCTTTTTAACTTTATCTTATGCTGATGATCTACAAGCTGATGGAAACCTGTAAGTTCAGAAATACTCACCACAAAATGTGGTACTCTAGTTCCCT
Source organism: Thryonomys swinderianus (assembly GCA_004025085.1). Classification (NCBI taxonomy): domain Eukaryota; kingdom Metazoa; phylum Chordata; class Mammalia; order Rodentia; family Thryonomyidae; genus Thryonomys; species Thryonomys swinderianus. Next base: position 10,363 of record PVIC010035750.1, read on the forward strand.
AGAAAACTTATACTATTGTCTCTTCTTCTCTAGAATTCCTATGATTCATAGTGTAGGAACATAAACATTTCTGTAAAATTGTGTATTTTGAATCTATTAAAGGGTTGAAAAGGTACTAAATGGTTCATTTAAAAAATACTGACAAATATCTGATAATGGTGGCATATGCCTCTAATATCAGTATTCTGGGACAGGAGGTTTACAATTTCAAGCACAGTTTGCACAACTCAGGGAGACCCTGTCACTCAGAGAGAAGGCCTTTTTTGTTCAATATCCAGTATTGAAATAATAATAATAATAGTTACTGGCAAATGAGAACTATAAAAGCAATGTTTATATCATGACTGTGCTTTGAATTTTCAGGCTCACTCTGAGTAAGACACTACACATCAATGAGACCAGATTTCTTCTACAAACAATATTTGTCTTTGATTCTATCTCAGCAGAGGACTGAGGCATACTATTTGAATGTATACCCCTTTGATTACTATTTAACATTTTCATAGAAAACTATCAAATTAATTTCCAATAGTAAAATAGTAGAAAATATGACAAGTGGTAAAGCTAGCTTCACCTCTTCATAGCAATCCTGAAATCATAAGCACTACACTGCAGGCTATTTTACCTACTCAAGAAGAAAACAAATAAGTACTTCTATTTGCATTCATGATATGAATGAACATGTGGGTCACACAAATAAATTCTTGCCTGCAGAGTGGTAATATTCAGAAAAATCCTGAGAAGATTACAATATATCATTATTCATGATATTTATATATTATTGTACATGAAGTCACAAAAGAAAGATTATACCCTCTCCCTAAAGTTTTCATACTTCACTTCAGCATGAGAAACTTAATAAAACACAGATTGATTTATTAAAAATTAAAATGAGAATAAAAACATAGCCAAGCTTTATCATCAGAAAATCTGGTTGCATGTGTAGAGTACAATAACTCAGGTTTCTAGAAAGTTTTCAGGGAACATTGATGCTTACATAATTACACTTAGAGAACTAGTACTCTACCTTAACATAACACCATTCTGTCTAGATCAAATAGCATATGTTATTTCCACTGTACTCTTATTAAACTTACCAATTAACTTGTGAATTTATCAACTGAAAAGAGAGACATAAGCTACTACACAAATATCTGATAGTTAGAAAACTATGAAAGGAAAGTCCAAGATGGCATAGAGATGAGCGAATAGGAGAGACTGAAGTGAAATGGTTCAGTAGTTTTATTGATACATAATTGATATTCAAAACACTGAACATTTAATGGGTATAATACACAAAATAGAAACATTGGCAAAAAGCAGAGATAGCATTATTATAATAAGATACTAGACATAGCAAACATCTCCCAAAGTTTCCTTGTATCCATTACTTTTAGTCCTGTGGATTAAAACCAGGTCTTCCTGCACATTCTTCATACCTGCACCACTGAGGAAAATTCTTAGTCTCTCTTAACGTCACTTTGTTTTTGCTTTTGTTTGAGTAGTTAAAAGAAAATTAACATGTGTCATAGCTACTTTCTTGATGTTGGAACAAACTACCCAAGACCCACAATTTAAAGAAGGAAAGGCTTATTTTGGGGTCAGCTGGATCTAAGGCAGTAAGAGCATGATAAAAAGGAATGATGGATAGCTGGTCATCCCATGGGATAAAGCAGAGAGAGAAAGAAAGAAAGAAAAGCTAGAAACAAGAATATACCTCACTGGACCATGACCCCAGCGAACCACTCTGACCAGTTCCCACCTCTTAACAGCACATTCAGCTACTGAACTCAGTGTTTGAATCCACTGACGAGTATAGCACCTTCATGATCCAATCACTTTCTGCACAAATGAGAATGTTAGGGAACATTTTAGATTTAAAACACAACATGAGATCTATCCTCTAAAAACTGTGATGTTCACTATACTATATTATTAACGATAGACACTATGTTCTACAGAAAAACTCAAGAATTGATCCATGTCTCACAACTGAAGTATGATACACATTGAACAAAATAATCCCTATTATCATCAGTCCCAAGAATTTGGCTGATAAGCCCTGGACAGGGAAGCCACCAGGTGGAATAAGCCCAAGTGCCATTTTAGAGAAATAGGTTTCATTTTCCTGAAGCCACATCAGTAGGTCACAGAGGACCTGTCAGTAGGCCACGAGGGGTCCCCTGAGGACGTCCGTGAGTAGCAGAGGGCATATCAGCAAGGCACAAGCCCATCATTTCTCCAACCCGAGCCCCACAAACACCCACCAAAAAGCACTATGAAGTGCATAAGCCTGTTGACCTGAAAGAGACACCACGTCTTGCTCAAACACAGAGGTCCCTCTCAAGTTTGGCAATAAACCTGCTTGGACTATTGAATTCACACCTCTCTTTCCTGCTCATCTGGTCCCAAAACCTGGGAATGGGAGCCAAGTGCAGAAGCTCTTTCTCAGCCTAGGAAGTAGTGGGCAGTGGCAGCCCACCCTAGATTTAGCTTACTCCTACATCCCAAGAGCTCCCTGTTTTTGACTCATTCCCTGTCCTTTCCAAATTGTTGGACGTTTGGGTTCAGCTGCCCTCTGAAATGGGACTGGGAGGTTCTGACCAAGGCTACACTTTGGTGAACCCTCAAAACCTCCAAAGGCAGCTTTCAAACCCTAACCACCAAAATGAGTAAATAACTATTTCTTCCCTTCCATAAAATGCTCACTTTTCATGAACTCCCATCCAGGGACCGTGCTGCCAAAACTCAAAACAGACACTCATCACTAGCCGCTAATCCATCATCACTCCCGAGAAAGTAAAATTCTCATTAAATGGACTTTCTCTTGCCACCCATAGAAAGCCAATATTCTGTCACCCTTTTTTCTTGCTAATGTTTTCCCTTTTCTCCCCATTCTCTATCTGAGGAAACCACAGAAAGGAGAACTCCTACACTGTTTTAATCAGGGAGAAGTGGAGGAGCAGCTTCCTTTCAGTATGCAGGACAAGCTCATACAACTCCAGGAAGATATGGACCCTGGTTAATTTGCCAATCTCAGAAAGACATCTAGTGAACTGTTCCCCAACACTAGGCACATTTTTTATAACCCAGTGAATGGCAGTTCTCCCTCAAAAATGTCAGGAGATACCTACTCTGCTGTCTCCTGTGTAAACTTTCCAAATTGTGACCAAAAGAAGACATTAAATCTAAAAATTGATCTTTTACTCTACTTCTATGTGACCCCAATACAGACTCAATAATGATCATACTGTTCAGCTGAGGATACCTTTTCTTTAATTGAATTCTTTATTGGTACAATTTATATACATCTCACAATCACATATAACATTGGGGAATTTGTACCAGTATATGACACAAGTTAATTCTCATTTTTACCCATATCCCTACCCACCCACACCTCCCCATCCCCTTTATACATACTCTTTTATTTTCTTTCTGTATTATATTTATTCCTTCCCCTCATTACATTCCCACACCAAATTTCCTATGGAAATTTCCCACTCTATAAAAGCTGTCATACTTTCTAGAGCTCATTTGCATCTACAGGTGTTCAGGTCAAAGAGAAGATCCAGAATTTGCCTATGTGTGATCTATTGATTTCACTTATTAGTATATCCTCCAGGTGTCTCCATTTGCACCTAAATGGATTGACTTTGTCATTCTTTATGGCACAGTAATACTCCACTTTAAAAAAAAAAACACTCATCTTCTTTATCCACTCTCCAGTTGATGGACATTTGGGTTGTTTCCAAGATTGAGCTATCAGGAACTGAGCTGCTATGAACAAGGGTGTACATCTGTCGTTCCAATGTGAGTTTTTAAATTCTTTTGGGTATATTCCTAGCAGGGGGATAGCCAGGTCAAATGGAACCCCTAGTCCTAGTTTTCTGAGAAATCTCCACACAGATCTCCACAATGGTTGCACAAGTCTGCAATCCCACCAACAGTGGAGAAGGGTTCCTTTCTCCCCACAGCCATGCCAGAATTTATTGTTGGTTGATTTTGTGATAGCGGCCTTCTCAACCTTTTGGCTAAGATCAAGTGTAGTATCTATTCTTATCAGCTGAGGATACTTTTATTATCAAAATTCTCCAAGACTTTGACAACTTTCTCCAAAGAAATGGCAAATTGTTAGTTTCCCTGTATCCAAGCCTTTTTTCCCTCCATGAGCAACGTTTCTTCCATTATATCCTCTCCTTTCTCCCAGTTTTTGTCACTGAATTAAAAAAAAAAACCTTCTACCCTACAAAACTTTCATCCCCACTCCTGATACAAAAACATGGTGCTTTTATTCCTCTACCCTCTTCTACTGAGGAATTCAATCTCTTTGGTGATTTCAACCAAACTCACAAACCTCCAACCCAGTAGCCCCTCCCACCTTTAAGTGCTCCTCCTCTTCTCCAACATCTGGTAGCCCAACCACCTATCCTAGCCTAAAACCCTCAACAAATCTTTCCCCTTCTCTCCATCATATATACTCTCACACTTGTCACACCCAATACCTTTCCCAAATCTCTTCTCATCCCACCCGATATCTTTCTGAGGTAGCAGGCATTAAGGGACTTATTTGCATTCACACTTCTTTCTCAGTTACTGATCTCAAACATTTACAACAAAAAATGTGGTCCTCAGAAAATCCTAATAAATTCAGAAAATGATTTCTACTACTCACTCAAATGTACAACCTGACATGGGGAGATATTTTCCTTATCCTGTGGTCCACCCTTACCAATGAAGAAAGGGAGCACACTTGTATGGCTAAAAACCACACTGATGAGCTCCACTGTTAAGATACTAATAGATATACTGAGGCAGTTTGAGTGCCTCCATGGCTAATTCCCAAGAACCCAAGGGAACATATAAATTTGGCACTCTGATAAGACAGATGGAGATCATATGATCACTTGTCTCCTGGCAGAAACTGACAATAAAAATAGGCAGGTCAACTATGAGTGCTTCAGAAAAGCACCCTGGGATCAGATGAAAAATCCAGCCCTCTTCATGAACTGCTTTTCGGATATTCTGCTTACATATACAAACACTTACTCCAAATGCCCTCAAGGGGTAATTCTTCTACTCCTACATTTCATCTACTGGTCTTATCCAGACATCCCCAAAAACCTTTCAAAATCAGAAAATGGACCCCAAACGATACTGAAGGAGCTCACAGACACTGGCTTTAAAGTTTTCAACAATCAAGATAAGGAAAAGAGAACTCCATAAGAAAAACAGACTAAAACCAAATATCAAATCCTAATTTCCCTCATTTGACCCCCAGTTGAAAAACCTGCCAGAAGCTCCATCTCACGCCCACCTAGCAACTGTTTTCACACAATATACCAGCCCACTAGCACTCCTATAAAGCCCTTCCTTATCCTAACAGTTGTACTCCCAAATGAGACCCTATGTTCTGAGGCAATCTAACTCATCAAATCAAAGTTGAAGCTACTGTTTAGGACATAAAAAAATTTTTCTTTAAAAACTATCTATAACCTCATAGCACCAATCCCTCAAAACAACCCTAAAGGACCCTACTTAATCTGTCATAGTCAACTAGTACCCACTAGTTCCAACAACCATCTTGGCCTCCAACCCATACTGACAGCTCCTTGTGACTAGTCCAAAATCTTTGAAAGACTAATGAAGCTGTTGTTCCTACTGACCCAGTGATATTCATCTCCTACACTCTTCTCCCATACACCCCGGTAATCAATATTTCACTCTTTTAGATTGCAAAGGTGCCTTCTTTGCTATTCCCTTCTACCTTAACTTTCAACAAATTTTTTCTTTATCTAGACAGACCTCATATCTTTGTTCACCCAACAAATCTCATGCACAGTTCTTCTCAGGAATGTTGACTTAGTCCCTACTTCTTTGGCCAAGCACTATAAAATGACTTCCAGTTCCTTGATTTCACCCACAGCAGCCTGCTCTAATATGACAATCACCTTTTACTTTGTGGCCCCTTGATTAATGACTCTATATTGCAGACTGCCTTCCCTCTTAAATTCTTGGGGTAAAAGGGATACATTGTCTCTGAACACAAAGTTTACCTGGTACAAGAGATTATTTGCTGCATTCTTCACCTCACCCTTACCACTCACTTCATACTGCCTTTCCCAAAATAGGCTATCTTCCTTTCCCCACCACAAAACAAATTCTCCTTTCCTGTCTGGGACTTCTTATTTATTTTAGACTTTCTATCACAAATTTCTTGCTCATTGTAAAACTTCCCTATGAGGCTTTCTATGGAAATTCCTGAGAAAGAGTTCCAGAAAGAGGCCTAATTCTCATTGCCTTTTTAGCCTTCAGGTAAGCATTCTTTAAGGTTCATACGTTGATCCTACCCAATTTTAAAAAACTTTTTTAGATCCTTGGATCTCCTCACAGTTTCACAGTGTGGAATATATCCTCCACTCCACGAACAATGCTGCTTTTAAACTAATAAATCCAGTCTTCTAGAGATAGAGTAAAATACCTTCATGAACAGGCTTCCAAAATCCTTGAAGGGTCTTCCAATGATCTATTTCCTGTTCCTCTTCCTTCCTCCTACTCCATCTGGCCTCCTTAATGCTTAGTACTGTTTTCTTTTTATTCCCTCCCTGTATAAGTAATCTATTCCAAAGACTTTTTCAGGAACACATAGGAATCACTTCCCCAGGCAACTACATGAGAATTCCTACAACTGGCTTTACTTCTCCAAAACATCAAAATGAAACAAAACAACAGAACAAAACAGAACAGAAGGAACAGAATAGAACAAAACAAAACCCTTCATCACCTCCCTCTCAGGAAGTAGCCAGGTAAAGAGTGACTGTGGGTTTTCCTATCCTTTTAAAGCCAGGAATGATAGGGCTCATGACAGATACACCACTGGTTTGAATGAGCCCACTGGAGTGGTATCCAACCAAGTACTCTCTCCAGAGGATGCAACAGACACCTATGCCAGGGTCAACCACCAGCTGTTATATAACACAACATCTACTGGTTTGTTCCACTGGTGTATTTCTCTCTAAAGGCATCTGGAGCTGCCTTCTTTTGTGGCTTCTCTGTAGAGTCAGTCTTCCCTTCTCACAAGCCATGGGCTCAGAGCCAGGGAGAAAGTGCAGACTGCCTCTTCCTTTCTCTGCACTGTCATCTGTGTCTTCAATTTACTTTTAGGGTCCAATTTTCCTATCAGATCATCCCTAGATTCCAGGGATCACCTCCATTTTCCTCTCCAAAATGTTTATTTTCTAATTTCTGTGTGCCTGGTCTTAGACAGACTGATATCTGGAAGCATACAACACCACCATTTTCCTAAACGTTCCAAACATATTTTTATATAGTGATTTACTGACATAAATTTTACTCTTAAAAGTACTTTTACTGCCTCCTATATGTGTTGGTATGATGAGTTTTCATTTGTTTAAATATGTTTTCTGATTTATCTTTTAAGTTTCAGTTAATGTTTTTTTTTGTTTTATTCTCCAAGTTTCCTTTTTTCTTGGTGTATTATTTAATACCATTGTAGTATGAAATGATATTCAATATGGCTTCAATTTCCTTAAGTTTGTGAAAATTTGTTTTGTGACACACTTAATATGTAATGTAGTCAGGAGAACAATCCATCTGTATTTGAAAAGAATGGTTATTTTGCTGTTATTGGAGGAAATGTCTTATAGATATCTGATAACTCCATTCAGGCCATAGTGTTACTCAAGCTTGCTGTTTTCTTACTGATTTCTGTCTGGGTATTTTGTCCATTTTGGGAAGTAGGGTATTGAAATCTACTGTTACCTTGCTGCTACCAGTTACCCTTTGCTCTATATATTTCAGCACTTTTATGTTGATTTTATATGCTTTTGTAATTTTATACTTTCCTCATGAATGTCATCTGTTTTATTACTGTTGGTGAGAATTTATGTTAGTACACTTATTATGGAAAACAATATGTAGATTCCTAAAATTATCTTCTTTACTCCTTAAGACTCTTTTGGATGTGTCTGTTTGATGTAGGTATAGTCATCTCTGCTCTGTTTCATCATCTGCATGGCTTTTCCCATTGCTTCACTGTCAGCCTATGTATGTCCTTAAATACAAAGTGTATCCTTTGAAGACACTGATACATTTGGGTTCTGCTTTCTTGTGTTTTCAGTCAGTCTGTGTCTTTTGACTCATGTGTTCAATTTACAGTTAACGTGTTCATTAATGTGGGATGACTTACTTTTGTCTTTTTCTTTGTTTTGTTTCCTGTCTGCTTTGTAGTCTTATTACTTTCTTTGTGCCTTCCTTTGTGGTTCATTGATTTTATAGTGATATTTTTTATCTTAGCTATATCTCCTATTCTCTGATTCACTGTCAGCATAACAGTATCTTGGGTATGAGTACCTTGAATCGTATGAAAACACCTAGTTAAAACAGTCTATTTTAGGGCCGGAGGGTTGGCTCAGTGGTTCCAGCGCCTGCCTCGCAAGCTGTAAGGACCTGAGTTCGGTCCCCGGTTACCACATATAATGCTGGGCGTGGTGGCTCACGCCTGTAATCCCAGCACTCGGGAG
>PVIC010035751.1:0-18912 GCA_004025085.1 Thryonomys swinderianus
TGGTGTATAGTCAAGAAATAGCTACTGTATATAAGTAGCTGTAAAATATCAGGCTCTATTTAAAACATGTATTTGTTATTAAATGTATTTCGGATTTTATCTTTACAGAAGTCTCTAAATAGCAAGAATTTCTGGCCATTTAACTACTTCCAAATAATAATGGTAAAAATCCCTGCAGAAAACAACCCTGACCTTTTTGTGCATGTAATCCAAATGAGAAATTTGCTTTGAAGTGAAGTTTTTTTTAATATAACCATACTGAAAATATGCAGTAGTATGTTTTCTTTGAATGTCTTTCACTCAGAAACATAGTTTATATGAATATTCTACTAAATGAAAATGAATTATGTTCTGGTTCTGCATCTAACCACCCAACCTCAAAACAAGTACTTAAATTATATGAATAGCTTTATTTTAAAGCATCTGATGTTAGAAGAGTTTGTGCTGTTGGAAAATTGAACATAAAATTTCATTCAAATGATTATTTAAAAAGTTTAATGGGTGAAGATAAACAACTTAATATAAACCCATTTTTTACTAGGCAGAATAATGTTCACTTAATAGTACCTTACTTTTGAATATTATTTCTTCAAAAGAATAAAACCCTTTCTTTATGTGAGTTCTCTGAGTTGCCGCCATAGAAATCTGAAGATAGCATAGGCTTGTGACTTCAAACTTTCATAGCTGCCTTCCATTATAGAAACTGATAGTTTAAGGAATCCTTCTCCACTGTTGGTGGGAATGTAGACTGGTACAACCACTATGGAGATCAGTGTGGAGATTCCTCAAAAAACTTGGATTAGAGATCCCATTTGACCCTGCTATTCCCTTGCTAGGTATGTACACGAAAGAATTGAAATTCATATCACAGAGACATGTGTGCACCCATGTTCATAGCAGCTCAGTTGGTGATAGCTAAATCTTGGAAACAACCCAAATGCCCATCATCTGCAGACTGGATAAAGAAGATACAGTTTTTTTATAAAATGGAGTATCACTCTGCCATAAAGAATAAGTCTGAGTCATTTATACTCAAATGGATGTACCTTCAGGACATACTCATAAGTGAAATAAATAGGTCACAGATCTGTAAATATTGAAGATGTGAATGAGCTCTAGAATATAGGTAGATACTGTGAACTAGAAAATATTCAAAGGGAAATCGGTGTAGGGGTAAATAACAAGGGAAAGTAAAAAGTATGATGATAATACAAAAAGGGAAACAAACCTTATGTGTGTAGGGTCAAGGGGTTGTAGGGTGGATACAGAAATGGGGAGAAAATGAGAATCAAGTTGTGTCGTATACTGGTACAAATTCTCAGTGTTCTATGTGATCATGAAGTGTACATATAATGTACCAATAAAGATTCAAATTTTGAAAGAAACCTGATGTTTTGCTTTTTACTCATCTTTGCTGGTTTAGTGACCATTCTATATACTGAGATACAGAAAAAAATTCTACTTAACTATCACAAAAAAGAAAGACACACATGAAGTAAGCTCCATTAGCAAAAAATTGGAATATGACAAAGTGCACTTAACACTATAATTCCTGATTTAATTTTATGTTGAATATTGAGACGATACTTCAAGGTTTATCCTTCATTAGGATCCTGGAAAAAATGGCACTTAGGAATAATGCCTATACCTTCTTTTAGAAAACTCAATAAAATTTTCTCTTGGTTATACAGTTTGGCTATTCAGATATATGAGAGAACTGTTTCTGTCACGTCTATTGGAAAAATCGATTTTAGTTTTAAAATTTTACTCCTTAAATTCATTTATGGAGGGAAAAAGTTAGGGAACAGAGATAATAGTAAAAGGCAAGCAGGAAGTTTAGATAGAGAATAAAATAATTTAAAAATCAGGAAAAAACATATCTCTCATGTCACTAAAATATTTAGAAAGAGAACATTTAGAAAGTAGATAAAAAACAGAAAATGACTAACAAATTGAGATCAAATGTTAAAAACACATGATTTCTTAAAGATAAAACATCATTAAAAGGTAAAAATTAGCATGACAGAAACTTGTGATTCTGAGAGAGTATTTGTATACTTACAGGAAGAAATGAGGTGAGGGGAGAATACAAACAAAAATACAAGGGAGTAATACCAAATTGGAATTCCTTTGGCTTCAAAAATGGTGTAATCTACATCTTCAGTATAATTTATCCTAAATTGTTGACCTTTGCTACAGGTCTAAATAAACATGCATTTGTGTGTTCCCTTCACATTACGTTTCTTGTGGAAAACCTAACGTAAATTAATCTTGCATTCTTCTAACTTTTGGTCTTACTATAGAAAAATATGGTTAAGAGTTGTGCTTGACATGTCAACAGGAGTTTGTCTGTCCCATATGTTTCAAGTTTTCTGTTGGTTTTTATTGTTGACGTTAGTGTATGTGGCATGCTGGCTCCATTATCTGGTTGCAGAGACATTTTCTTTGTGCTGTATGAAAATATGAACTCACTGCTTTAAACATACGGACTGAGCTAATTGGTAATCAGTTCAGGAAACTGAGTTCTTCATTCCTGCCTCTTGTCTCCCACCTTCATAAAGGGCTCATGCATGTATCCATTTTGCATTTAGTGGTGTATTTTTGTAAGGATGATAATAAAGTGGTAATTAGTGATAGAAGTAAAGGGCTGATGGGAATAACCACTATAAACCAAGAGTTGCTTTACAGCCAATAATGGCTGCTTTTGAACAGGGGCATTTTTAACAGTCACATACATTTTAAAAGCATTTTGCTGAATTTTGAGCAAGTCTGAAACATAGTTTCACATATATATTCTGTGTGTGTGGCCAGGAAAATCCCCAGCTACCTAGGTTTATTTTATGTTGAAGATTAGAAGCTCCTATAGACTATTTCAGACTTTTTTCCCAAAAGGATAGATTTATTTTTTCCTCTTTTGTTTTTGTAAGATAAACAATATGAATTTATCATTTTAACCATTTTCACGGGTACAGTTCACTGATTCTTAGTACATGTAGTGATAATACACCCATCACCTCTGTCTATCTCCAGAATTTTTCCATCATCCCAAACTGGAGATTTGTACCCATTACACAGTGAGTGCCTGTATGTGGCTCCCACGTAGGAAGATAAGAGATGGAAGGAAGGGAAAGAAATTTTAAAAAGAGAAAAACAATGTTACATACATGTACTGACTTCTTATGATAATTGTAATCATTATGTACTGCAGATATATACTAATGATAACCCCCATCCAAAAAAAAAAAAAAGAACGTGGGAAGAGAACCAGGTAGTTTATGTCATACCAAAGCCTACAGCAGGCTGAGACTTAGGGCTAGAAGTAGTATTACAAAGGTTCTGCACAAGACAGAAAAGAGTAAAGGATTGATGTACTAGAGACCCTCTGAAGCTAGCTCAAGAAAGAGGGATCTTGTGGTACAGGGAAAGGACTCAGTGAGAATATTTGTACATGTGGCCTCTGGGACAGGGCCTCGCTCCAGGAGACAGAGCACCTGCCATCTGCCTTGTGCTAGGAATTGCCTTAGAATGCCCTTTAGTACCACCTCTGCTTCCTCTTTCTCCCTGCTTCCTCTGTGTCTTCCCTTGTAATGTTCCTTTTGTGGGACCCTTAAGCTTTTCTCAGCACTTTATCTGCGTGATCTCAGTGAGGGACTCTGTCCTGATGTGTGTAATTGGTTTCATGTGGTTGGGAAAATTCATTAACATTGATTCTTTGTTCTTAAGTCATTAACAAATAAAATGCCACATTTGTCATGAAAATACAGCTTTGGGATTATACTTATTTTGAAGTTGGATTATGCATTTTAAAGCTATGCGTGAGTTATTAGATGGTTTTAAAGCCACATGCCAAGACTTAACAGTAATGTTTTGTTGGTCTTACATTACCCTGTCCAACTTTAACTGTGGCGCACCTCTAGAACTCTGAAGGAGTTCATGAAGAATGGGCTGCATAGATGAACCTTGCCAGTTCTTGGCCACAGTGATGCCTTGAGCTCACTCATTTTGGTGGGAAAGTCATGACAGAAAGAGGATTTTTATTTCAAACCATTGAGCAGAAACGCTACTTGGCTTTATGATGGCTAGAAGGCAGCTTACATATAATTAACGCACTAGCCAATGCTTTTACCAGAAAACTCCAAAGCAGGCCCTTTAATCCTAAATGATTGGAGCCAAGGGAAGTGGCAGCACGGTTGGGGTGGCTGGGTGGTGCTGCGTGACTCAGCCTCCAACTGGCCCTGAGTTTAGCTGAACCAGTGAGTGTGCCTTGGGAGGTTGAGGCTCTGTGACCAGTTCGTTCACTTCCATTAAGACTTTAGTCACTTTGAATCAAAAGAAAAGGCCTGTGTTTCCTAAGTCATGTCTTCTGGTCTATCCTTCTATTCCTCTGTTCAGTCTGAACCAGGAGTTTAACAAGCACTATCACATGACCAGTATTCATGGCTTAAGATCTTGAACCATGAGCGATTTTGTCTCCCAGGGCACATTTGACACCTTTGGACATAGTCTTGTTACCACTGAGAGGAATGTTGCTGTAAGTTTCTAATAGAGATCATGGATGCTTTTTTAATATCCTATAATTACCAGGGCAGCTCTCCATAGGAAACAGTTCAGAATGTCCCTAGTTCTAAGGTTCATAAACTGTGTCATAAGAGTATTATTTAATATAAATTTCTAGGAGGAGAAAAGGAAGGTTTGAGGCATAAGTTGGGCAGTGCAAGCCACAGGTCCAGCCAGCTAGCATTAATAAGCTACTACCCGTGTAAGCAGCACTCCCAGTGTTAGCGTGTCGCGTGACCCTCCGTGGGAAAAGGAAGGCTCGCTGCAGGGATACTGCGCTTTCCTTGACTGCTTAGCTGATGGCGAGGTGAGCTGGCTGAGGTGGATAAGCTTTAAGGCAACTAGAAAATGTGGAATTTCCTTAGAGAATAGTTCAGAACTGGAACCCAGCTTGAACATGGGTAGGTAGAAGGCTGTTGAATTTGTTGTTGTTGTTTTATATTGAATTGGCTTAATTAGTTATGTTTGGATCCTCCTAGAGTTATAGGGAGTTTTTTTTTTTAAAAAGGACATTAATCAGAATGAAGCCTGTGGAGTTGGATGACTCCGGGATGACAGACAGGTCCTTAGAAGAGAAGACCAAGTGAAGAGGGTCCAGGGTACCTGAGCCAGTGGACACGGACCAGACCTTGCTCCATGTTATGGACTCTTTGCCGGCCTCTGTGCCTAATTATCATAATGTGTATCGCGGTTATTGGTGTGTCATATTTGATAGTTTTCCTTTTAATGTTTCCATTTAAAATGCCATCAATCCACATGTAGTCATTAAAACAGTAAGGAAGTGACAATTACGGTGAATTAGGGTCAGTAATACTGAAATCTGTGACTGTGGGAGATGCTTATATAACTTAAGGCTTTACTTGTTTTCCTCTCACCCAGATTTGAACCTTTAAAATTGCTTTCTCTTCAACTGACTGTGCTCTCGTGGTAACCAAGTTAATAATGGTTTTCTGCTTTGGGTTTTTTTCTTTCCATTGTCATTGTCACTATCTCATTCCAAAAGTCTATCGATACAGAGCTGGATACTGACTTCTGTTTCCCTTTCTCCCTGTTACTGTCCTCTAGTGCATATCATACCTTCTTCTCCTGTCACGCAATATGTGCTCAAGGACCTGTAATATCTGCCACCTCAAGCCGAGCTTCTGCTCCCTGTCGCATCGTCTAGATCCACCTTTCATGTTCACCCTGCAGCGTCCTGAGGGGCACTCTGTCCACGTGGCTCTCTGGCCAGCTGCTCTTGGGGCTTCCCTCTGTGCTTTGCCTGCCGTTCTGCTTACCAGGTTGGTAAGCACTCGCCCTCGAAGTTCAGCTTGGCTCTCGTCAGCCTCATGAGAACCTTTCTGGGCACCTTAGTGCTCACATTGGCTAGTCCTCCGGGAAAAGTCCCTGTCACCTGGTTTAGCTGTGTGTGGTGTCTTCTCCTGTGCTAGTGGTTGTCACACACCTTCTTTCTTCAGTGATGAAAGCTCCTTGCAAGCAAGAATTCACGTGAGTGTGTGTGCGTTTGTGATTAGCACAGTGATAACCAGGTTGCAGGTATTTTAATATACGTGCTTGTTAGGTTGCATAAGGTAATCTATTAAAAGATTACATTGGAATAATATGCACAAATAATAATGATTATACTATGTAAGAAAATTTTAAAAATTAATTGCTAAGATTATATGGGACATATATGTTTTAAAATTACATAAACATATGCAGAATGAACTCTCTCTGCTCTAGAGTAATAATACTCAACTGAAGAAATTTTTATACTCAGGGGACACGTGGCAACATCCACTGATAGTTTTGGTTTCCAGAGATGGAGAGATGAACAGGTATCTAGTGAGGCACACTGGGGAAGATCTGTGTGTACCACACGGGACATTACCCCACAGTAGACTTATCCAGCCTTGGGTCGAGAGTGCCAAGGTAGAGCAATCCTGATTTATAGCTCTGTGTGGGCACCACCATTAGCATACTTTACCACCTAATGGAATGAGAACATGCAAAAACATGGTGAATTTTTATGTAGAGGAAATGATCACACACTATAAACTTCTGGACAGTGGGAACCGCAGCTCTGTACACAAGTCAGGAGAGTCTGACAGTTAAAAAGATGTGTGTTAGCTGCTTGTGCATTAAACAGGCACCTTATGTCTTCAGGCTGGCCTTTGGTAGTAATGGATGATGAGTAGAGAATTCTCTCAATGCTGAATGCCTGCCGCCAGTGATTTTAG
The DNA here is from genome assembly GCA_004025085.1 of Thryonomys swinderianus. Classification (NCBI taxonomy): domain Eukaryota; kingdom Metazoa; phylum Chordata; class Mammalia; order Rodentia; family Thryonomyidae; genus Thryonomys; species Thryonomys swinderianus. The sequence continues at coordinate 6,780 of PVIC010035751.1, forward strand.
AAAATGAGAGTCATTTTCTACCCCAGAAGGCTATATTAAAATTTTAGGGCAAATTTTTAACAAACTTGCCTTGTTCCAAGGAGAATGATGATTGTATTAGCATATTGAAGCACGCACCCATCTGTTTTTCCAAATATTGTGAAAGCTTCTCTGGAAAACACTTGACAATTTTTTTTTTTCTTTTTGAGACAGGGTCTTGCTTTGTAGTTCAGGTTGGCCCTGAGCTCACTATGGTGCCCAGGCAAGCTGCCGCGAACTCAGCAATCCTCCTGTCTCTGTCTCCCGAGTGCTGGGATTACAGGCGTGAGCCACCACATCCGGCATTGCACTTGACAATTTTTTAAGGTGTGACATTGCTTGCTTTCATTTCTGAACTTTAATTTTGGGAGATTCTTTTGTTGTGTTCAGTGGCAGAGTGGCATCCTGGAGGTCTCACAAAGAGATCCTGGCCAGGTCACCTTAAGCATTTTCTGCCTCAGCTCTCCTGCTCTTGGAAGGAAGGGCTCCAGCCTTAGGATTTGACGTTCCTAGAATTTCACTTTCAAATGGCAGAAGATGATTCATGAATTTTTTTTTTTTTTTTTTTTTTGAGACAGGGTTTCGCTTTGTAGTTCAGGCTGGCTCTGAGCTCACTAAGTAGCCCAGGCAAGCCTTGAACTCAGCAATCCTCCTGTCTCTGCCTCATGAGTGCTGGGATTACAGGCGTGAGCCACCACGCCCGGCACTGTGGTATGCGGTATTGATTGCTGGTGGGCATGAGTCTCCACGCGCAACATTGTATGTGGTCACTGGGGATCGAACTCAGGACCTTGCGCTTGCGAGGCAGGCGCCGGAACCCCTGAGCTAACCCTCTGGCCCTGATTCATGAATTTTTGAAGACAGTGATTAATTAATTTTGTTTCTTAGAAACTTTAGAAACATCCTTTTCTAGGTACAGTTCTACTGTTGAAAGAAAGGAATATCTTTTATGTCAGCTACCCCTCCCCAAACAAAACAGTGAAATTTATAGCCAATTCAAGAGTGTCATGTTAGCTAACTTTGAAAATTTTGCCCTTTATCATATATAGGTATGTATATTTGAATATAGAGAAAATATTTTGATCATATTAATGATCCTCTTTTTTTCCACCCACAGAGTTTATCTTAAGCTAGATGCTTCCAGATCTGAAAAATTTTCTGTTTGTAAAGGTGAAATACATTTGGGAGCTTTATTACTGATTAGTAAATATTGGGCTTAGAACACAAGGGTGAAATCTTCTCATATACTTGGTGGAAAATTAAATGGAAACTTGATAATTTTTTCTTTTTCCATTCCTCCAAATGACAGTTTGCATATAAACGGGTGGAGATAAAGATATATTCCAAGAAATGAAACTTGTTTCTGTGGTGTCTCTTTTTTGAAGAGATTGGAGGTTGGTTGTTTCTGGCATATTATGGTTTCCTTAGGATCCATTCTAGAATGAGGGTTATAGGATTGCTTGATTTGAAGGTGTTTTTCAGATGGACCAAAGATGCTAGAATCCAGCTACTTTGTGGATCTCCTTCCCAGCATTAATGTTGCTGCACGGACCAGTGGGATGCGGTGTGGGTCGGGCACCTTTTCCCTGGGCAGAGGTTAGCAGAATGCAGGGCATGCGCAGTGGCGGTTTGCGCCATGGGAAACCCGAGTGTGTCCTGCTCAGTTGCTGCATTAAGTGAGTGTGTGGGCGACAGTCATAGAGACAGTGCAAACTAATACAAAGAATGAACTGAAAAGCATCCTTCAGAGATATGGCTACATTTCTAGGCCTGTTCGGAAGAAGAAATGAAGTGTAACTTGCTGGAACAAGGAAGCTCGCCTTACAGAGGATGTGACTACCATGAAAAGAGTCGCCCAGATACAGATGAATGACACAATGTGTGACAGGGGAGCCTGAGGTGCTAGATCCACCCAAGGGTGACAGGAGAGGAGGAAGGGAGACATGCCCAGGTGATGGGGGCAGAGTAATAGTGGAGGGCAGAGCAGCTGGAATGGAGGAATCTAGAGCCAGGCAGACAAGGAGAGGTGACTTTCCCAGGAGAAAGGAGGGTGGTGGTCTAAGTGAGGCTTGTTGCTTTCTTTTTTTTTTTTTTTTGAGACAGGGTCTCGCTTTGTAGTTAAGGCTGGCACTGAGCTCACTATGTAGCCCACGCAAGCTTCGAACTCAGCAATCCTCCTGCCTCTGCCTCCCGAGTGCTGGGTGAGCCACCACACCTGGCACTGTGGTATGCGGTATTGATTGTTGGTGGGCGTGAGTCTCCACGCCCAGCATTGTATGTGGTTTCCGGGGATCGAACTCAGGACCTTGCGCTTGCGAGGCAGGCGCCGGAACCACTGATCTAACCCTCCGGCTGCTTGTTGCTTTCTAATGAGAGAAAGGTTGGATGTCAGAAACACTTGAGTGCTGGCGTCGGGCCGTCGTGGTAGCTGGCTGGGTGTGTGGAGGACAGAGCCAGCGGTCAGGCACTGTGTCATGGTTTGAGTTTGCGTGGTAGGGTGGCCCCACTTCTCTCACAGGACAAGGAGCAGGTCTGATGGGGTCATGACGCACTCATATTTGAACATGTTCGGTTACATGTGTTTTCAAGAAATAGCCAAGGCTTATTTATAGCTGAAATACAGACCGTTGAGAGAGCTCCACAGAGGAGGCCGGAGACCTGTGAGAGCCTTAAAGGAGATGCGTAGGGATCTTTCTGAGTCCCACATCGGGAGTATCCCTGTTTTGCGTCATTTGGCCCACAGTAAGAAAGAAGCCACCTGTGCCCAGGGTGAATACTGAGCACTCGACGAGGCTCTGCCACCAGTGAAGAGATGCACTCCTCCTCACCAGCTTTCACAGCAGTTTGAACTGTGTCTCTCTGTGATTACTGTCAGATTAGACTCTGTTTGTTAAATAAGTGAATGAACAAGAACTCTTATATTTTGAGAAAAAGAATGAGCGACGTAGAAGCTTGAGACTACCCATATTTAGGATTGAAGGAGAAAAAAAGCAATGGAAGACAGACAACAAAGATAGAGGGAGAAATAGAAACCGAAACTTGCCAAGAAACTGTAGAAGGGAGAATTAATTTTCAGGAGGAGACGTCACACTCAGGCATCTGAGGTGCTGGCCCCAAGACACTGAAGACTCCATTTAGTAGTGGGGAGTTATTGCTGTCTCCCTGAGAGACAGGCCATGCTGGAAGAGGGAGAAGGGAAGGTAACTAAAGTAGTGAGAAAGTGTAGCACAAAGGAGATGGTGTTCTAAACAGAGGGAGTAGAGTATGGCTAGTAGCAAAACAATCAGCCTGAGTTAAATTGTTATCGTTTTTGTTATACAAAGGGCATATGTGGGGTGTAGAGCTGGGTGGAGAGAACCTGGGAAGGAGAATACAGGAGTGAGGATGTAGCAGAGGGCGGAGGGCACTCAGGATAAGGAAGACTCATCTTGGCGAGAACCTCTTCCTGTGAATCACGAGAAACAGAAGAGCCATAGAAGGGGCAAATGGCTTTTCATTTACTCCTTAAAAAAAAAAAAAAATTGCAGAGACAGGAGGAGTTGGAAACCCTAGGGCTAAAAGAAGTATCTGGAATTAAGCGGAGGGGAGGGGAAAGAGAGCCAGATGTTAAAGGCCAGGGAATGGCTTGGGGAGTGGCTCTCCTAAGAGACTTCAAGGTGCAGAAGAATCTAAAGTGTTCTACACCCTGGAAGTCCCTTGCTCCGGAGGGACCCTCCCTCATCCATCAGGAAAGCCAGACTGTAGAGTGCTTAAGGCATGCGTCAAGGGAAGCCCAGCACTTAAAAAAAATAAAAGTGGCTCTAATACAGAAAATAAAAGCTAAAAATTTAAAGGGTAAGTCTGTCATCTTCACAACCAATCTTTAAACACTTAACATGTCTCCATATCCTCGGTAAATCACTCTTCCTTAGGAGCCCTGCTGCATATAGATGAACTTATCTGAACATAAGTCATTTCCTTGTCCTGTGTTCTTTATTTATTAGGTAGAAGCTCTATGAGTATGTACACATAACTTTTCCATGTATTAGCTCAACAGTAATGGTATGTAGACATTTTTAAAAGTGTTAGCATAGCATATTTTATAAAAATTCCAAACCCTTTTCTGAAGCCAGTCTGTAAAAATCGTTGTGTTTAACAGGACTCAGTAGAAATTGGTCAAACTGTCTCTAAAGCGCAGCTATGATTTGTTGAATTCCTCTTTCATCAGAATGTTAATTTAGTGTTGAAATGCCAAAAAAATTAATACATCACTTTGATATTTGACCTTTTTAAAACTTTGTTTCTTTTTTTCTTTCTTTCTTTCTTTTTTTTTTTTTGAGACAGGACCTCCCTGTGGGGTTCAAGCTGGCGTTGTACTCACTGGGTAGCCCAGGCTGGCCTAGAACACAAGGTGATCCCTCTGTGGGCTTCCTGAGGGTTGAGATTACAGCCATGCACCACCACCACACCCGGCCTGATATTTGACATTTTAAAGTAATTTCATTAGATCATTCAGCTATGAATTATTGAAAATTGTTCTACTATAAACCATTTTTCCATGATCTTTCTTTGAATTAGAAACAAATTGCATGTCATTCCCTTGGAAGAAGATAAATATATTTTGTGCTAATACAAAGGTTTTGGCTCTGTATTTTCTCTGCTTTTTATTAATGAATGCTTTCTGTTTCATCTTACATCAGATAATTAGAACAAACTTGAGTTTTGATCAGCTAAAGCCGAGGCCAAATTGTCTTTAACAGTGTTGACAGTACTCATTTGAAAAGTCAAGCTGTCATTCAGGACAACTCTTTTTCAGTCTTGTTCCCACCCCAGCCCACTGGAGAAAGGAAAGCGACCGTCACTTGTAGTGACTTCTCCAGGATGGTGATTGCAGTACTTTCCAGGGTGGATAGTTTCCTCACTGGCGTTTCTCCAGGCGTGGCACACTTGTCCAGGGACCACTGTTGCCTGGCTGATTCATAATAGAGGATGAGCTGGCGTTTGATAAGTCCCTGCTGGGGATCTATTCTCTACCATCTTCCACCCCTGCTGTAGTTAAATACCAAAACAATTGAATGTAAAATAGTCTAGTAATTAATGCTTTTCTAAAAGTGCTCACTTGTGCTACCCAAAGTCACGATCTTTTCAGAAGTTCTAGCAAACCTCAATATTTGTGTGTCCTCAGCATTGTTTTTATTCTTACAGTTTAAAAATGAAGGAGTTAAAAGTCAAAATGCAGACTCCAACGGTGTGAAGAAAAGGTGTATTTCAAGGTCAGCATTGCCTTTCAGGAGGCAGAATGATGGCTGGTTGCCCATGGATAGGGGCCACATCTGTGGTGTGACTGCCATGTTCCATGGTCTGCTTGGCATTAAAGACTGGAAGCCCAGATTTATTAGTCTACCTAGAGGAATGAAGAATCGAGGATGACATATCCTGCCAACCTCACAAGAAACTGGGGATTCAACCAAAACGTTAATTAAACTCTTTTCCAGTAAAAGCTCAACTTCTCAAGAGTACTTGGATCTGCCAACCAAGGCATTGTCTTCCTCGCATACTTATTAACGGGAAGCCCAGATGAGAGCGGGGTAGTTGTCTTTGTGAATGTAGAACTCATGAGGGAGATTAGAAATAGTCGTACTGTTTGGTGACCTCAGGTGGTGCCTGAGGCATCCGTTTCGACTGTCACACGAGCTCCCTCCCCTGTGCGCACAGCGGTTGTCGCACAGCCAAATTGTTTTTCTAGTTTCCTCTGTGTGGACTAACTACAGACTTCACTGTTCAGTCCTCTCCATCACAGCCTCCTCCATTAGGTTTGGGGTGACTGTGGTCGCTGGAGCCCTTTCTGCGGGTTGCGCATGCTCATTACCTGCATATTCATTTCATCGGTTTTGGTCTTGGACTTTGTCCTGCAGTTTGGTTCAGGGGCTACCGTTTTCTCTCCCGGTGTCATGCTTATGTCTGTTCACTGAACTAAGTTCCAGTAAACTAAAAACTAACTTTCTAGAAATCCCTTTTCAGCATATCGTTTGATAGTAGTACTTCTTTTTTGTTTAGTTAATATAAGTGGAGTATTTTGGAGTTCCCTATTCATGGTTCGACAGACTTTAAAATACAAATTTTATACTTTGAGATTTTAGACTTCCACATAGAGCATTTTCTTTTGAATATATGTATTGCTTTTGGATAAACGTATGTATTATTAAGGAGAAAATGCCTTATTCTTACCCACTGAGTTTTCTCTTAAGAAATTGTTATAATTCTAAAAGGGAAATGCACTACACATTTGAAAAAGAAAGATGCGAAGAATAAGGCAGTCAGATACAATATAGTATTTACAATAAATATGCATTTAGCAACTGTGAAATAGTTTTGTCAAATTATTCTGAGATTAAGATGCAAAAAGAGACATGTATACATGGTCTCCTTTATCATTTTGGTAGCTCAAAGCAAGTGAGTAAAGATTGATCTCAGAGTTCTTGTTATTTAATTTTTCTGTCAAAGGAAGATATGAATAAAGTTGGCATTTTTAAAAATTTTACTGCTAACAAAGTAACATGCAGAGTAATAAGTATCCATATGCCTATAACTTTTACAAGTTTATATAAATATATTTGTTCCTGAGCTTATATTTTTCAAAGAAATTCTTGTTTATTCCCCATTTCCCAAGTTGAACTGTTCTAAGTAAAACTCTTTTTTCTTGTTTTCTTGTTTTTTTCTTTTTGTTGTTGTTGGTTTTGTTTTGTTTTGTTTGAGGAGGGTGAAGGTCAAGTTTCTTTTTAGAGTGAATTTCAGCTGCTACTAGAATTTTCTTTGTTCTTTGTTGCTCTGTGTTTACAGTTTTCCATGTCACTTAGCTTCAGAGTCATTTGTACTCACAGATCTCCTTTATGTAAAACAAGGCAGGTGGTTTTAGTAGAGTGACATCCTTTGAACTGCTAAGAAACACTAGTAGTAGTTTTCATTAGCAGAGATGTACTTATAGGCTAATACTTAGATCTAACTTTTGTATATACTACTTCCACATGCATAGTGTAAAAAAATCTCTAAAATTTGGACAGAAGGAAAACTGGTTAAATGGAAGGATTATGGTGCTTGGAGGTTCAGAGAAAATATTTAAAGGGTATTTAACCACAGACAGGCTTACTGGTGTGTGGAGATTCAGACTTGGGAGAAGCAGTGTGACTGAAGGTATGCTGTGGCACAAGTCAGTTCTCTTCTGTTGTCTTGACAGTGCCCTAAATACAGACTGGGGTGAGGCCTATCTAGGATGTGATTTAGGGTATTAAGTTCTTTCTTTCAAGAAGCTTTCTTTCTGTAGTTCCTTGGAGTTTTTTCAGAATGTTGGAAGAGTAAAACACATGTCGTTCTAAAACATTTTGTGACCTACTTTTGGTCTAAGTATACTTTTGTACTGGCAAGATACACAGGGGATTTAGGCTTTACTCTGACAGCTAAATGAACTCAAATGTATACTGAATGTAAATTGCTTTGAAGGCTGTGGATCACAAGTTAATAGATTCTGGACCTTGTTTTCCCTTTCACGAGCCAGACATTCCTTGGATTTAAGGGTAGGTTTAAATTAAAGAGTAGCAAATTGCTTCCCTCTTTGGAAATAAGCAGAATCACCCTTGTGATAATAAAATATTTCTTTAACATGTCAAGACTGTTACTGAGGAAAGAAATCATGATGGAAAATGAAGATAGCTTATTCAAAGACTCTTTAGGAAGTGGAATATGTCTAATAAAAGACAATTGCCCTATACCATGTAACTTGAAAGTAATGAAACAAAGGGAAAAACAAAAAAACGCCATACTAGAACTTACATGACCAAATAAATCTTGTCTCATGGGAGGCAATCCAGTTTTTCTAGCTCTACCCTAATTGAACAAAATGTTTTCAGATTCTTGGAATTGTCCTCAGAACTGTTTCACTAGCCAGGCCAAAAAATTGACATCTTTACTTTATTATCACACCTCTTTTTGGGCCCAAAAGAATATTACTCAGCCTATCTCCTTATCTAATTTATCAGACTTGGCCCAGGCTGTTTCCAAAAATACAACATGCTCTCTTATAAGACAATTGAATATTTTTATTCGTTTATTTATTCATTCAGCAGTCGTGGCTAAGCACCTCCCGTGAGGTGTGTTGTGGTAACAAACAGGAGTCCCAGCTCTGGTTGTGAGAGAGCAAGAAGGAAGTAAGTATTGTGGGGAATGTTCACCCTGGGCAGAGTCTTTGCTGATGAGTAGGAAGTCGCCAGAGGGACAGAGCAAAAATAACTTTCTAGGTAGAGATAACAGCTTCCATCAGGGCTCAGCATGAGAATCGAAGCTACAATTATTTCAAGGATGGCTGGAAAAAAAAAACAGTTAAAAGAAGAGGGTAGAGTGGTAAACAAGAGCAAGGTCAGATCATCTTCATTTTCTTTCATCATTGTTTTGTAGTTGTCTGTATTTGGTAAACGTTTTTTTGTTCAGTGTATACCAAAGTGTTTTGTGGGCTTCGATTCCTATTGGAAATGGAATTATTTAATTCTCTTGATTTTCCCTTCATGCATGTGTGCATGCGGTATCTTCTTATGCTGTGTTCCTGTCCACTTCTCGGATTCATTCAGGGTTGCTGTGCTGCTAGTTTCATGTTATTATGGCCTCTGTGAGACTCTGATTCACTTGATGCTGCTGACTTCTCCAACTATCACTTGATCTGTACCCAGAGTTTTAAGCGTGTATTTACAGTTATTGCTGGACATGACCACCCTCCTGCCACGGACATCACACATTCATCACTCAGTAATTACTCCTCAAGTCTTAATTTTTTCCCTCTTTTTCTTACCTGGAAGTCATACCATCAAATACCTGTTGCTTAAACTAGAAGTTGGAAAATCATTTTAAACGTCTTGCCCCCTTGAACTCTTAGAGGCTGGTATATCACCAAATCCTCTGAATGCCACCTTATAGACAATGGTGAGAATATATATATTGTGAATTGGTTTGGATCAAGAACTTTTAAAATTTTTATATATATACTTTTTATTTTTATTTTATTTTATTTTATTTTTTGAGACAGGGTCTCACTTTGTAGTTTGGGCTGGCTCTGAGCTCACTTTGTAGCCCAGGCAAGCCTCAAATTCAGCAATCCTCCTGTCTCTGCCTCCCGAGTGCTGGGATTACAGGCGTGAGCCACCACACCCAGCACTGTGGTATGTGGTATTGATGGCTGGTGGGCGTGAGTCTCCACGCCCAGCATTGTATGTGGTTACCAGGGATCGAACTCAGGACCTTGCGTTTGTGAGGCAGGTGCTGGAACCACTGAGCTAACCCTCCGGCCCTACTTTTTTAATTTTTAAAAAGCATGCACTTTTTGATTTCTGTAATATTCTGCCTTAAGATAATAATGAATCAGTGTTCAAAGAACAAAAATGGCCTGTTATATATAAAATATAATATAAGTTATAAAATGAAGATTTGTGAAAGCATTCAGTACTTTGTTAAAGTTTTTGAATTGCAGCATGTTACAGAATGTGTGATTTAGTTTTTACTTAACAGCAGAAAAACTCAAGAGAGCAGATACCTTGTCTCATTGACCTTGATGAAGAACGTAAGTGCTTAGTAAGTATCTGATAGTTGTGTTGTTGTTTCTGTTGGCTTTTCTCCTTCTGTGCGTATTTGGGCTTTTGCTGAAGTTTTGTACTTGTTTTCAGCCAGTATTTTCAAGTGCCAAATCTCCCCACAGCATAGCGCAGGATAAAATCCTTTGATTCTTCCCAAGGCCCATATGCTAATTTCTGGAGTCTTTAGCTTGGGTCACCAAACCATTTATAATTTTGTTTCTGTGTAATTTTCCAGCTCTTCACTTTCCATTTTCCAAGATCATCAACAAGTCATCCCAGACTACCCACAGTTTCCTAAAGACAGGAATTTCCCTGCCTACCTACATACCTCTGGACATGCTGTTCGTCTTGCCAAGACCATGCCAAACTTCTTTGGTTATATGGCAAATTCCAGATGGTCTTCTTGGACTCAGCTTCTTCTCCATAAGCACAGTTGAACTCTTCTTCAAGGCCTCAAACAATTCTTGAACTTTTCACACCCATAATATATGTAGGTTGGGTGTTCATACAGGTCTGAGGAGTTAAGGAAGACAAAGACAGTGTATTCTTCTGACTTCAACTATCGCTGTACTGCTGAATCCACTTCTATATATCTTCATCTCAGTGCTTCCCAGTGTTGATCTGAGATCTGATACCAATTTTCCATCATCTGTGATGCAATCAGAAAAATAGCCATGGTGAATTTTTCGAGAAGCTAAGTGTATTCACAATTTGGGTGTTAAATGTGCTTTCCTTATGAAATAATGGTGGCAGTAGACACTAGGGTATATTTATGTCTTTAGTTGGCAGCATTCTGTCAGAGTTCTAAAGTTGTTGGAAAGTTTACCGTTCCTTGCAAACCCAAAGTCTGGGAACACTGCTGTATCTCATGGGGTGGCACCAAGTCCCCAGAGTCAAAAGCCTGTGAGTCATCCTTGGCTTCTTCTCCTTTCCCATCCCTCCACCCCCGCCACATTCAGACACTTAGCAAGTCCTGCCAATTCAACCTCCTAAATATTTCTGGAATCTGTACTCTCCTCTCCGTCCTTGCTGCCAACTCCTTAGGACAGGCCCTCTTTATTTCCCCTGTGTTCCTGCAGCAGCAGTCTCCTTTCTGGTCTTCTTGCCCCTTTCTTCTCTTAGCCATGCCATCAGATTGAATATTTGAAAAATCAGAACATAAATACTGGTTTTCTAGAGGATAAAAGTTTTTATGGCATGTGGGATTTCTGTCTAGGGTCTTCTGTAGCCTCCCCACTCATGCTTTCATATAGTTTAAATGCCCTTTCTCTGCCACTTGCCAGGGTAACTCCAGCTACTCTGAGACAGTCCAGTTGCCACTTCCTCTGTTAACATTTTCCTACAGGTCTAAGTTGGGTGCCCCTCTTTAGCTCTCTGGATTATCATGTATATAATATCCTAATCTACGTACACCCATCAGCCTTTACAGAATACCCGATACTGTTCTTGTCTTTTGATGTTTGCTAAACGCTGAACAGCATAAGAAATTTTATTTTATTCTTTGATCTTTCTACTTGCAGTTAATACAATGTTTGGAAAAATAAGTAACTAACAGTTGTTTAAATGTATTTGTTCAGGGTTATGGTCAGATGTATAGGGTAGAAGGTCTGTGCACTGCAGTGAGGGATGAGTACATAAGTCTTCATGACACAGGGAACTGTGTAAGACTAGCCACGAGGGATGGGGATCTGAACCAACAAGGTGGTAGTAGACAGAGAAATAAATATTTAGGTGCTAACATTGTTGGTTGATTGGACATAGGAAGATGGGTTAGCATCTAGAATTTCTTGAAGATTCCAGGCTGAGAAAGTTGGTTAGGTAGTGATGTGGTTGAATAAGGGGAATGAACTTTGTGCTAGACACTTGAATATTCAGAATATTAGTTACAGTTGTCAATAGGTAAGTGGATGTGGAGTTTGGACAGAGAACTGTGTTGGAACGACAGATTGGGTATTCATCAGTCTCTGGGTACTCTTGACTTTAAAGGAGATAATTGGATACAATAAGGACGATGTTGATGTAGTGATGGTGGTGGTGATGGGGATAATGATGGCGGCAGCAGTGGTGTTGGAGATGGTGACAGTGGTGGATTGATGATGATGATGGCGGTAGTGGGGAGCGCAGTTGTATAGGTACAGCATTGGGTGAGAGGAAAATAGGACAATGAAACTCCAGATTGAGGAGAAAAAAGGAGTGAGTTTCTAATCTGAATTCTATTTCTTTGTCTTCTCTCTGCTCTGTGATTCTGTCCAAATTACTCTCTGAATCCTAGTTTATCTATAAAATGAGAATAATCATACATATTTGATATTTAAAGATTTGCATATATAAAGATCCTGGTACAATCCTAGGCTCATAGTAGGTACTCTTGCGTCATACATTAGAATATTTAAGAAATATTCCTTAGAATATGAAAGTTGTTTCAAAAGACCATCTTAGTTCCAGGCTTGCCTGGGCTACATAGTGAGCTCAGGGCCAGCCTGAACTACAAAGCGAGACCCTGTCTCCAAAAAAAAAAAAAA
>PVIC010035752.1:0-18882 GCA_004025085.1 Thryonomys swinderianus
GAACCACTAAGCCAACCCTCCGGCGCATCTTCTTTTTTCTTACAGATATAAAAATTTTAAAAATCCATATTACATATAAAATGTTTTTAAAAATTACATAACTATATTCTATATCACATACATATTCTAAAGTCATCTAACTGAAGTGGGTCTGAAAAGGCTTTTGCCTTTCTACTCGCAATCTTTGACTGTTTACTTTGGTTCCTCATGGGGGCAATGTGTATGGGCTGGGAAAGGTACCTGTAGAAAAAAATGTGTTTTTTTATTCTTTATTCAATTGTGAGGCAGGGTCATGAGGGTACTTGCTTTGAAATCCAGCTCTGAAGCCACATGCTGGGACGATGCTTTGAGGACTTGGGCTGGTCCTCGGTATCATGGACACAGACTCAGCTAAACTAGGTTTCAGCTCAGGATTCATGGCCTTACAAAGGACCTTCACAGGCAACCCACACAGACAGGCCCACATGACCCTTTACCTAATGTGACTGGGTTAGATTGGAAGTAAGCTACCAACACTCTATTCAGGGGAAGCTAAATTACAGACAAGGTACAGCGGATTATCTTTTAGGACCTGAAGTTATGCTCCACGAGTGACAGCAGATAGCATGACACTTTGTGATGGGAGCAGCTTCCAAGTGACACAGAGCCCTTCTGACGCCTTGGTCTCCATTCTACCTGGATTTCTCTGAGCCTTCTCTTTCTTTTCCCTACGTGGGACTCTGGCTTTGAGGTCTACCTGCTCTTTTGACCTCCCAAGCTACCTTGTACAGCACTAACAGTCTCATTGGAAAAGAGAACCTTGACAAATGGATCCATCAGAGTTCAACCCCAGAGGTGTTTTAAGTTTATCTCTGAGGGCTGCAGATTTGACCTTGAGCCTGTACTAGAACTTCACTGGAGCTGTGTGGTGGTAAAGGCTCAGCACAAATAGGGATCTGTTGTACACACACTGAAGAGAGTGTATGCACCTGTACAATATAAGACATGTTACTGGAAAATCTGTAGATCAAATAAGCAACAGCTATTGACCAGCCAAGAGAAAGAAAGTACCCAGCATCATCTAATATGGCTACGGACTTGTACTTCTTCCAGCACAGAGTAGGAGAGAGAGTGAAGGTAAGAGAGCAATCAAGAAGTCTCTATTACAAGTTAAAAAACTGAAATTTGGTTTGTGTGGCTGGATAGCAATTGAATGTGAGTGGTATAAATAAAACTGGAATTCTTTATAACCATGTAAGGGATGTTGGTGTTTAGTACAGTGCTCACAGAAGACCAAAAATACAGTTTAGATGAGAACAATGTCAAAGTAATTGCCTAATTACCTTTGGTGGTCCCATGAATATTTTCTGATCTAAAGACTGAGTCTTGTGGTTTTCAAATCTTAGACTGGCATCTCACACCAGTCAGCATGGCCCAGTGAGCATCTAATGTGTGATCAAGAAGCACAGAGCGGTTGACCTCAGTTTTTTTTTTTTTTTTTTAATTTGAGACAGGGTCTCGCTTTGCAGTTCAGGCTGGCCCTGAGCTCACCATGTAGCCCAGGCAAGTCTCGAACTCAGCAATCCTCCTGCCTCTGCATCCTGAGTGCTGGGATTACAGGCTTGAGCCATCAAGCCCAGCACTGTGGAATGTGGTGCTGATTGCTGGTTGATTGCTGGTGGGCGTGAGTCACCTCGCCCAGCATTGTTGTATGTGGTTACCGGGATTGAACTCAGGACCTTGCACTAGCGAGGCAGGCACTGGAACCTCTGAGCTAAATCTCTGGCCCTGACCTCAGTTTTTTAATTAAGAATGAAAGCCGATTACAGGAAATGCCTTGTGTGCGTCAAGAGCTGAAAGTGAAGGATTGGCACACTGTCCCTTCTGTAAGGTGCACACCATCCTCACTGCTCTTTCACCCAACCATGCACTCCCCAACCTGCTTACACCATGTTGCCCTTTTATAAAACTGGAGTGACTTTTATGCATCATTAGAATCCAATTACTGCCAACCTCATGGGTAAAATACATGATGTGATAAATCAGCTTGAAGTAAAATTGCTTGAGAATCTGAGATAGTAAGGAATCAAGAGCTAATTCTGGATGGTGTTAGAACGCATCATGTCCAAATATATTTTTTAGGCCAATATTAAAATAAAATGGAATTTTTTATGTGTACTTAAAGATTATGAGGCTTACGGTCACACTGGCCAGCCAGGTTGGAGTCTAAATTCTTCATGAATAATACAAAAAGTACATTGTATGAATAATTCAGAGCTGACTGCATTAGTATCTTCTTACCCAGTGGCATAAATGCGGTTTTGCCTTAAATATTTTAAGTGCACAGCCCCACATGTTGGCAACACAGGAAGCAGACCTGCTGCCCCAGAGGACTCTCTGGGCTGTGCGCATGTGCACAGACTCTCAGACAACATTTTCCTACCTGGAGCTATATGCTCTCTTGTTCTTTTGCCTTCAGGTCAGCCACAGGAAAAGAAATAAAATGTTACTTTCCAGTGATCTATGGAATACTCAAACCCTGACTCATCTTTCCAAATTGGGAAGCTGAAAGGAAATGCTCTTCTGCAAACTGGACTGACTCTGTCAATAAGGACTGAGACTAACACCTGAAGATTCCTCCTCCTCCTTTGTGTCTTGTTAACATGTGGCAGTTATGATCAGAATTTAAAGGACAACTGTTGCCCAAGCCTCCTCAGTGATGATGGTTTGGGTTCCTTCTGGGGATGGCAGGGGCCCCAGATGACAGAGTGAGTAACCTGTCCTGGCTTGGGCTCTGGTGCACTGAGACTGGCGCTCCTTTTATTCTACCTTGCTCCTTAGGGCAGGAGTGGACCCAGGTCCCTGGCAATCCTGCCATGGGCCCACAGAACTATTTATCAGGACTGGCTCACCCCACCTGCATGGCTCAGTGCACAGTAAACCAGACCCAGAGGACAGAAAGGGTTTTCTGTGCTCAGAACCAGAAGGGACAAGAGGTTCTCTTTCCCAGACCCAGAAAAGATGAGGGGTTTTCTGTATCAACATTGCCTACTGGATACTCATCATTGACCTTCTACTTGTTTCCAGATTATCTTTCAGAAACGTCAAGCAATTTTAGAAGCAAAAGCAGTGGGGAAATAATGCTGAACCCTGGCAGCCTCTCCAGGAGTCCCTCAGGACCCTTATCCTCAAATATGCACAGAGGCTGTGAGGTCCTATGAAGACAATCAGCATGCCATCACCAGTGGGCTGGACCTACATCTCCAGATCCACATGCTGAAACCCTAAGCCACACGCAGCGGGCTGTATCCTGAGACAGACCTCCACGAGAATAATTAGAGTTGAACAAGTCATAAGGGGTCTTAATCAGATAGGATTAATCAAATAGGTCTTAAGTAGATGGCTTCCCTGTGAGAAGGGGAGGAGACACTAGAGCCTCCTGCTTTCTCCACACACAGAGGAAAGGCTGTGTGAGGACAGAGAGGCTGTCTACAAGCCAAGAAATACACCCTTTTGGAACCTTGGTCTTGAACTTCAGAACTGTGAGACACTTAATGTCGCTCTTTGAGTCCCCAGCCCTATGGTTTGTTGCTGTGTCAGCCCTCACACACTAAGTCAATTACCATAGCTAGAAAAGCAAATACTAATTCATTAATATCACAAGCGGTAATTTAAAGGGAGCTGACCAGTTCTGATTGAATTTGACAGACCCTGAGAGTAATTTTAGAGACACCACAAAACTAAATTTATGTGTCTGCTTGCCATGCCGAGATCTAGCACTGATATAGCTTTTCAAACAGGTTTTTGAATTTGCATGAATAATAAATGTAACTCACAAATGTATAGACTTAAGTGACAGCCTCCTTCTTCCCACAGAAACTCTCTAGTTAAGCGAGAGAACTGCATTGCCTCAACTGCCTTTTTTTCTTGCTTGCATGTCTCCTGAGGGGTGGTCACTGCCTAATGACTCAGAATGGGAGGTGGCCAGAGAATGCCTTAATTGAGTTCCCAGGTGGACATTACCTAAGAAGTAACGCACAGCTAGTTCTGCCATTTTAACTTTTATCTTGAGGCAGAGAAAAGTGGAAAGCCAAACAGAATTGGCAGTCATGTTTCTATTAGGAGAAGCCTCGAATGGGGACCTGTGCTCTACCTCTGTCCTCAGGGGTCAGTCAGAGCGCCCCCCTGAGAAGATGTGCCACTGCTACACACCTGTGGGTGTCCGTGCGGTGAATTCAGGATCGAAGTGGAAGGTGTCCTCGGGCCTGCCCACTGCAGGCTTGAAGGGCGGCTTGATCTCCTTCCGGTACAGCTTCTGCAGGGGAAACAAGACAGGTGGAGGGAGGCTGAGATGGGCACAGGCAGCAACAGAGACATGCCTGGGTATGCTATGGCACCTCCACCTTCACCTACAAGTGGCTTTCTGCACTCTGAACTTGTATGAATGTACACAAAATGCAGACTCTGTCAATGTGTTCTATTGCATTTATCATACATGATATATCAGGTATGATAAAGATATAGTGAATATTTAAAAATATTTCTTTCAGTAAAAGATACATTAGAACTATTTCCCTTCAAAACACTCCCACTGGGCCAGAGATTTAGCTCAGTGGTTCCAGGGTTGCCTAGCAAGGGCAAGGTCCCTGGTTCTAATCCCCAGTAACCACATACAACAATACTAGGTGTGGTGACTAACTGCCACCAGCAATCAGTATACCTACCACAGTGCTGGGCGTGGTGGCTCACATCTGTATTCCTAGCACTCGAGAAGCAGAGGCAGGAGGATTTCTGAGTTCTGGGTTTACCTGGGCTACATAGTGAGCTCAGGGCCAGCCTGAACTACATAAGTGAGACCCTGTCTCAAAGAAAAAAAACCACTCCCTCTGGCTTCAAACACATTAATCACATCATTCTTCCAACTTTCTGAAGCAATTCTGGAAGTCTTCCTTCATGAATGTCTTAGTTGTGCTGTCCTGCCTGCCCGACACCCTGATTGATCCAAAATGTTACATTTTATGGTTACTTTGACTTTGGGGAAGAGCCATAAGTGGCATGGTGCTAGATATGATGAATAAAGGGGATGAGGATATACTGTAATGTTGTTAAAAGCCCACCTTTCTGTTTCATGGCACATGGAAGCAGTGTTAACATATTTTTTATTGCAATTCTTAAAGACAAGAGGACTCCCAGAACTCTCTGGGTGCAGGTCAGACCAAAGCACTCTGGAAATGGAAGACATTGGCAACCATGACATGTAGCACAGCTGCAAAACTAAGAGAGTCTTGGGCACCTACACACGTAGTACCCTGTTGTCCTCATCTTGCTGGGGGGAATCAGGTCCCTGGCTAACAATACCAAGTATCAGATACACTGTCTAAGAGGCCTGGAGCTCAACTCTGTGGCCAGGTATTCACTGGCTAGGAAGTCTGGGTGACAAAGGCAGTGACTCTAGATATATATAAAGGCTATGAATGGGCTGGAAATTTAGCTCAGTGGTTCTGGTGCCTGCATACCAAGGTCCCTGGTTTGATCCCTGGTAACCACATACCACAGTGCCAGGTGTGGTGACACATGTCCACCAGCAATCAGTACCACATACCACAATGCCAGGCATGGTGGCTCACACCTGTAATCCCAGCACTCAGGAGGCAGAGGCAGGAGGACTGCTGAGCTCAAGGCTTGCCTGGCTACATAGTGAGCTCAAGGCTAGCCTGAACTACAAAGCAAGACCCTGTCTCAAAAAAAAAAAAAAAAAAAAAAAAAGACTATGAACGTCTCAATGACATGGGAAAGCAAATTTTATCAACTTATCAGACAATGAAACTGAGGCTAGAATTCAAAGAGCAACTTATCCAAGGCCCAAAATGAGTGGAAGGCAGAGAAGGAGGGGTAGCCAGGTCTCTTGAAAGCTTCAGGTTCTAGATGAAAGGTCTAGATTTGGGGAATGGGGACTTACAGGGCAGAGAGCACAAAGGCAGGGTGCTCACACCTGACTCTCAACCTGCACACACCTGCTCACCTGCACTAAGCCGGTCAGAGACCAGGGGACCAGCAGAAACACCGAGTCCAGGAGGGCCATTGACTGGGCACTCACAGAGCAGAGCTGTGTGGAACCCAGCCTGCGCTCCTGGCTGTTTCTTGGCCTGTGGAATGGCTTTCCCAGGAACTGAGTTCTTCCAAAGGCCCTTTCCAGACAGAGAAAGAGGCCACCTGCTGGAGCAATGCAGGCACAAGCCAGGACCCAGTCTCCCTGGTGTGCATTCCTTGGAAAGCTCTGGAACCCTGCTGCTGCTTTGTGTCCACAGGTCTCCTGTCATGCTTCGGCTGGGTGAGCAAGTGAAATCTGTCCCCCTGGAGTAGACAAGTCTTACTGGTGGAGGGGGACAGGGAGAAAGAGAAAGAAAAGGAAGAGAAAAAGAAAGAAAGAAAGAAAAAGACAAAGAGACAGAGACTAGAAAATAGGGAAGGAAAGGAGGGGAAGGGAAGCAAGAGAGAAAGGGAGTTTGGGGAGAGAGGCAGGGAGATGGGGGAAGGGAGAGCTCCATTACAAAGGCAAGCTGCCTACTTTTGTAAGAGGGAATTATTCATAAGAGAGATTTCCACTTAAAAAAAAAAAAGACACAAATGGCTGCCACTCATGCCTCTGATTCCAGTGAGCCCCCGGGAAGCCAGAGCTCCTGTGAGCTATTTCAGCTTCTCAGGACCCCGAGGACCTGTGGGGAAGGAGGTGCAGCTTCTGTGCCTGAGAAAACAGTCTCTCAGGTCAGTATCGCTCCCCTCCCTGGGGGGCATCTGCATCCAGTGGACATCAGGGAATTTGTGGAGAGACTGGTTATCACCCTGCACCACCCCGCATCTAAGGGGTGGAGGCCAGAGCTGCCATTGAACCCTACTAGGCTCAGTGCAGCTCTGAGACACAGACAGCACCTGCCCCGATGTAGTGCTGCCCACGCGGCCTGCCTGGTCTTTCTTTCCTTCCTTGCCTGTGGTCTCTCTCTGCACTATGACCACACATCCGGCTTCAGGAAAAGGCAGATGTGGAGGTCAGGGTAAGTGGGCACTTGTCCTCTCTAAAGGGATCCCCGAAGTGGACAAAGGTGGCTGTGTATCCTTGACCTTTTTTATGACATCTCTGCATGGCACGTGCTGTCATTTCATGAGCAAACTGATGGTTTGTGAATTCAGGCTGCCCACGAAAGCAGGGCTCATGCCTGACCAGTCCTATTGGCAGGGGTTCACACTAGGGAGTAAACACAGTTCTCTACCGCAGGGCGCTGCCTTAGGCAGCTTGGCAGAGGCCCACCCTGTTCATTGCCTGTATTATGCCCAATTTGTTCCTCTCCTCTCTACACCTCTGCAAGCTCAGTAAGGGAAGCTACCAGAGGGACCTACTGACTCGCCGCACAATTGCATGATTATGTGGTGAGTTTGTAGCCTGTGGTTACACTGGTCTACAAAGCAGTTTGTAAGCATGGGTAATTGTTTGGCCTTTTCCCAACCAGGCTGTGAGCCTTCATGCAGACCCTGACCTGGGCACCAGAGGCAGGGATGAGAGCACTCATAAGAAGAGGATCTCCAGGTACAGTGCTGTCATTTCTTCGAGCACAGTCTGTCCACTGAGGCCACCACGGGCTTCCCCTGAGCCTGCAGTGTCATGTTGTGACTGATCTTGTGGGGAGAGCAGCCTCCCCAGGGCACTGAAGCCAGGCACTCTGCTCTTTGCTTTGTCATCCTGGATGATTGATGAAATTTTAAAGGTGGCCTGATTTCTTCCTGTGCTACTATACACATTCTGGAAGGTGCTAATATGGGCTATTACTGTATATACTTTTCTTTTTCTGTGTCCAAACCTAAGAAAGGATTTGAAGTGTGTGCTAATTTTGCCTCTGCTTCTGAATGCAAATCGCAGCACATACAGTTGAACTGAAGAGAAAGTGGCAGCAGCATCCTCATAGACTTTGAACTTCACAAGATAGCCCCTGTGACCTGGAAGCCCTTCTCTGAGACTCTCAGACAAGTCACATCCTCCCTGATTGAAAGAAAGTGGGGCCTTGGAGTTCAATTCACCAGGCATCAGTTCAAGCCATGTCAAGGATGTTGGATTGCACAAATCTAGACAGGTATCATATCACACATGCATATGCAAGGAATCTCTGAGCAGGCACATTCAGACTCTGTTTATACCTAAAGGACCTTTGGATAAGTAAGGAAAGGACAGAGAGGGTACAATAAAAATGGTAACTGGATAAGGAGGAGGAAATTAGTTCTAGTTTGGGGCCACAGATCCTAACATCTGCTTTCTGCACAGTTTTGGTCCCATACATTTCAAATTAACATGCCCCAATAAGGCAAAGGACACATTTATAGATTGCTCCTGAAATAGTATCACAAACGTACACAGGTGCAGGAAGGTGGCAGAATGAAAGGAACAGGGCGAATTGAAATGATTTCCAGCGCATCACGGTGGGACAGAGCTTTCCTACAGTTTATCCCGGCTGTAAGAGATTCTATAAAGGCATCTAGATTTAGAGAACTGCTAAATCAAAGAGCCCTTGCTGGGATCTTGAAATGGTGATCTCCCTCGATATAGTCAGCATAGAGGCAGAGAGACGAAAATCTCTGTGTGGGCATTGGGAGTGGAAATGGTATCCGGGCCCCTGATCTGACTCAGTACCTGAAATCAACTCGTGTGGCACTGGAAACGCTCTGCCTGTAGGCAGCAACGCACATACGACAGCTAGGGTGCCCATGCACATGACAGCCAGGGTGGACCCCTTCCAACAGCTCTGCGCCTTTTCCCCTGGGAACCCTCTCACCTCACAGACTAAGAATTGAGGATGTGCTTGGGAAGGTTTGCAATGTAAAAAGATCATACTTAACTCTGATTAATAATAGTAATAGTAAAAGTAATTTAAACCACACGTAGGAAGTGGTTATTTTCAGAGTCTTGGCGCACTCGGCGCTCCAGGAACAAAGAAACAGAGCAACCAACATGTTCTCCCTGTGACAGTGCAGCTGGTGCAGCTCTGGGCTCTGCTGTCTCAGCCAGCTCTCTGTGCAGAGCAGTCAGGCTGGTCTGGAAGCTACTGAGAACAGGCTGGTGCTGCCAGCACATTACCTTTTATGAAGCTTATTTTAGGTTCACACTAATCCTGTCTTCTCAGCATTGCTTCAGCCACGGAGGAAAAATAAACACAGCTTGTGTTTGCTGGACTCCAGCACATCCCATAAGAGGTTTCCAGTCTATAATTAACTTGTGATTTTTCACTTAGCTGACCACACATGAGAGCCTCCAGGAGGGTGCCCTGGAGCAGATGTTAATGTTCCGGGCATGGGAAGCGAGGGCAAAGGCACGGGGGGGGGGCAGATGGTGCCATCTGCTTCCCCTGTTAATGATGTGTTCTGCTCTAGCAGGTCACCTGAGCCCCCGGGGGATGTTAGTGGATGACAGGTGTTTAAAGAAAAAAAAAATTGGCTGGCAGTTTTGGGTCACAGAAGGCAGCAGAGAGGAAAAGAAATATCTTTATGTTTTCCCAGCTGGGTGCTGAGGGAACAGTCCAGGTGAGGTTCCCTGGCGGACATCTGGTGGCCAGGGAATATCTTCTGCTCCATCGCCTCCGAGGGTCAGTGTTGCAGAGGGAATCCTCTGGCGTGATCTTGCAGCCAGGGCTGACCTGTGGCTGACAACCATGAGGGCACATCTGGACCGCAGATTGCTGAGAGAAACAGTCCTTAAGGACATTCTCATGGATTTTCTACAGCACACTGGCTGGCAGTGGCCCAGGCTAGTCACTAAGACACAGGGCTGGTTATGTTGGCCACAGGTGCAAGGACAATGCCCAGGCCTCACCTGTGGGGAGGGGGTCCTCAGAGATGGGAAAGCTCTTATTCTGTCTCAGCAGGGCCTACAGGTCTAGCAAGACCATCAAGACCGTGGGGGCCCAGTGGTTCTTTCCAAGACCCTGCGTTGTCATGCCCGTGGTCTTTACTGAGAGCATCCTTCCTGTCTTCCCTGTGTCCTCCCCTGGTGAATCCTAGGCCTCTCCTCTCCTCTGCTTGGGCATGCATACTATGTGCTGCTTCTATAGTAGGACAATGGTGTGACACATCCCTCCGGGTCTGAGTGGCTTGAGAATGGAGCTGTATTTTCTAACCATTATGTTGAGGATAGCTCAACTCTGCTTGACTCATGCAGGTGGTACACATTTACTGAATGAACAAACTCATGCAAGGGTAGCGTTTCAGAGCTCTTTCCCACTCACAGGCTCTGCTAATACTGAGGGCTGGATAGAATGAGGGACTTGCCTCACTCCAGACTCTATGAGAAGCCTTTGACAAGGACAGGAACAGCAATAAATGTGTTTGGTCCTAGGTTTCTTTCAAAACCTATCTTCCTGTTCAAACCCCAACCAAGCTTGCTTAGCACCACCTCGTAGACACTTCACTTCTACCTGAGACAGCATCTGTCTGGAGCATTTGCTGAGGTCCCCTTCGGTGAAGTGCAGTCATCAGGAGACATGGCCAGGGACCTCCCCTAGATTGCCCACCCCAAGCTCCTTCTCTGCCCACCTACAGCTCCTTGCATGCTATATATACCCAGCAATGCCTTCCCCATTTCCCAGGCATGGTCTCTGAAGGTGACAGAGAGGAAGGGAATGGAAGGGAGGACCTCATTTCCTGGCCACCAGTCCTGTCATGCGGTCCTTCCTTCAGCCCTCCTCATACATGAACTCACTACCTTCTTTCCTTCACTCTTCACTTACTGGCCTTCATTAGGTGCCCTGCTCAGGCCTGGGGAACAGCCCCAGCCCACAGCCCCAAACTCCTGTAGCTTGTGCCCCAAAGGCAGGAGGCAGAAAAATAATATGCAGCAAAGGTGAGTGACAGGGGATGGCACATTCAAAGGTGACAGGTGGACACAGGGCTGGGATCAGAAGTAGCGGGAGGAGACACGGTTGGGTGCCTAGAAGGCAGAGAGGAGGAGGTTGGGTTGACCTGCAGAGCTAGGGATGAGGCTCTAAGAAGACAGACCCAGCCGGAGCCCAGCTTGGAGGTGGAGGGCTAGGGGTGCACACACTGTCTTCCTGCCCTCCCGCTTATCCTGCCTGGCCCACTTCCTCTCCTGCACAGCACAGCATTCTTCTGGGGAGGACGTGCACATGCACCTGTCCAATAGGACATCAGCCTGCAGGGGTGGGACTTGGACTCCTCACTGCCTCCCCTGGCCCAGGAAGTAGCAAAAACATGAAATGCCAACACAGGTGGCCGGGTAACTGAACACATTGACGATGAATGAACAGAGCTGTGCACGCTGCCCTGAAAGTCAGTGAGCCCTGAGTCATCCTGACAGTGCCACCAATGCATGTCCCAAGGTGCTGGCTGCCAAGCCCAGATGCTGAGCTATGTGGATGGTGCTGCAGGGACACACACTGGCCATCTTCCACAAGAGGTAGGGATGGTCTGTAAGCCAGTCTCCATGGAGAGGAGAATCACCCAGAAAATACACTCCAATAATGAACCATGGGGTGAAAATGATCCCCAGGTGCCTGCACAAGGATGAGTGGCCTGAGCATCTTACAGGCCTAAATCTTCAGGAAAGTTCAGCAGAAGCTCAGGGGAGATGTGGTTTTACTCTTGGGGAGACTGCATCCCTCCCATTTCCTCTGGCGAGGGGGTTACAACCTTGCTCTTAGAGCAGGGATTCCTACCTACTGGGCACTGTGGGTACCTTACAATTCATACTTCTCTCTGATTTACTTGGAGTAAAACCTCATTTAAATAAATTGTACATTAGAGCTGGAGAGTTGGGTGGGGCACAGTGCTCCCCAGGCTCCTCGGGGTGAGTGGGGCTCATGTGGAAAGAGGAAGAGAGCTGGCTTTACTCAGCTAGTGCCAGATAGTGCCCTCCCCACTCATGGAGGCCCCAGAGCAGTGGACCACAGAGCAGAGATAGGAGCCCAGAGTACACAACAAACTCTGTGCTAGCTAATGGGCAGTTTGATTTCTTAGATACACTCTTTTAAAAATCCTCTGAGATTAATTTGTGAACCCAGGAAAAGAAAATCTCAAGTGGGTTGTGTGTCAACCTAAGGGAAGGGGCACTAGGCAGCCATTATCTAGGCGGCCTTTTCGGGACAGGAGCAAAGCCTGTTGTTTCTGGCTTCCCAACACCTCCTAGTCACTCAGGCATCAGAAACCAATAGTAGGCACATCTGAAACAGCTGGTGCCTTGGCAGAAACTGGCAGGGCTGGTGCTGATGCAGGGGCTGTTTATACCAGTAGAGGTGAGTGACAGGTAGGAGAGGTCACAATCTGTATCTCTTACAAGGCAGCCCTTGAAGGGGTCCTGAGAGCTCTCTGTCCTCAGGTGGCTGTTTGGACAGAACTATATGTACCAAGCAGCTGCCTCCTCCCCCACCCCTTTCCTGTGTGCTGCCGGGCACTGTGGCATGCAACTTACGTTCCAATCGATAGTCACAAAGAAAGGATGACGCTTAATTTCCTCCACGCCATCAATGCCAGCACCTGTAATAACAATAATGCAGAGAAGGTGAAATCAGAACAGATCCAAGATCACCTGTTGTCTCTGACAGTTCCTAGTACGGCAGTGGGAGGGGCTGGGGGCACAGAGGAGGACCTGTGAGCTCAGGCTACTCCCAGTCTCTGCATGTGACAAGGACAGGTAGTGAAAAGAGGTGGTGGAGAGAAGGCAGGGGGTGTGGAACTGGTGCTTCCTGATCCAGGCCTGCAAACCCTGGACACCCAGGAGAGAGCAGGTGGCTAAATCACAACTGAAGACTGTGTCTGCTTGAGATGCTTACACTGCAGCATCAGGCAGAGTTTCCTGGAGCCAGGTAGAGCCCAGCAGAGTGCAAGGGCCATAGGCAGAGCCCCTGGTTTGCTGCTGTGAGACCCAGCAGGGAAGGGAAGAGAAGGGCATGTGGAGTTGAGGCAGGATTGAGCTCAGGGCATGTGCAGCCTGGCCCCACATCAGTTGGTCAGTGGATGGGGCCTTTTCAAGATGAGACTGTGTCTCTCTGCAGACAGCTGAGACTCTCTCTTCTTTGTGCCTTACTTCTACCTCCCTCTTCCTTACTTGGTTGCTCATATCAAAAATGGTAAGGCCCCGGGGGAGGTGGGGGAGTAGGCAAGAAATGGAGATGACTGGATTGCTCCTCGGGTGGCTGTGATGTTGGTGGGCGCATCCTTCCACAACTATGGGAACTATTACCACCCAACAGAGAATCTGATGTGAATGGTGGACTTCAGTCAGCGTCGACTTATCAACCGTGACAAATGCCCCATAGTCAGGTAACACGTTAACATTTGGGGAACTGGGTGGCAGAGGAGGTGTGAGCATCCTTTCTATTCGTTTTTTTTTTTTTAAAGTAAACTTAAAAGTGCTTTATCTATTAACTAAAAGAAAGAAGGAAAGAACTCTTCAATTGTATGAGGATGGTGCTTTCCCCAAGATAACAAGGCTGGGGAGAAGCTTGGCTCCTCCCTCCTGTGAGTCAGGGAACAGAACGGAGGGGGGAGTGGGCAGGGGACTGGGCCTCCTGTCAGCTCCCACTCCAAGGCTGGGGAGCCACGGACCCCACTCTGCACACACAGCTCCTTTCCGCTGCCCTGATCGGGTGCCTCCAGTTCTAGGGGCCGCCTCTCCATCCTCTGGGAAACAGCGCAGGGAGTCAGCAGGGAAGGGCACGAGGTCATCCCGCGAGGCTGTGGTAACCTGTCCTTCCTGCAGCCTCTCCAACTGGCCTGTGGAGCTGGGGGACTGACCCTTTCCCCACAGCATGCGGGATCACTGGAGACAGCACCACAGTGGGTTCCAGGACTCCTGACCTGACCCTTCCATTCCTGCTTATTCAAGGGAAACACAGACAGGGCCTCAGGAATGGTCTCCGTGTGGCTGACAGTCCAGGGCCACCTCCCAGCTCTCTTGGGGAGATTTTCTGTGCTTTGTAATTCAAAAGAGCTTCTTTGCCCCAGTGTCTGGTCCCATCCTCTGGTCGCTCTCTGCCTGAGGCTGTTTAGGCAACAACTGTGTTTCCCTGTGAAACACACAGGCAGGAAACCAGGGAAAGTCTAGGAACTGAAAACTTCTCTGCCCCTAAGAACCTAATAGAGGCACCAGCGCATCCATTCCTTCCATGGTGCAGAGACAGCAGATGTGCCTCCGGGTGATCTGCCATGCAGGAAGTGCTTGCTTTACAGATGAGGGAACTGAGGCAGAAGTAGGCTGGGGAACTTGCTCCAAGGCTATGAGTTGTAGAAACAGGATTCAAAGGTGGCTCTGCTAGACTAAACTAAAGGGCCCCCTTCCTGGGACTCCACTGTGATCTTCAGACTGCATGTGGATCTTAGCAGCATCACATGGACCCTCAACTTCCATCTATCGTGAGTCCAGGTCAGGGTCAGGCCTGTGCATTCCCAGCCTCTTGCAGCCCTTGATGGGTACTCAAAGGCTGCTGAAATAGCTTTTCAGGATGAGCAGCCTGACTTCCCGGGCCATCTTCCTCATGCCCTTCCTGTGCCTCCTGTGAGGATGACCAGAACTCCAGGTGAAAAATTCTTTCTGGCTCTAATGTTGGGTGGAAGGAAAAACACTTCTCACATGCAGCTGGGAGCTTCCTGTGGCCTCAGCACTCACAGCCACACAGTGACTCATGGCCCCTGTTTTGTTGAAGTTTCTCCTTCACACTGCGCACCTGTGAGTTTATCTTGCCCTCTTCACTTGCCAGTGTGGTCCGAAGAAAGGACAAGTGCCGCATGAGGGCGATGCAGTATCGAAGAATCTGGGTGCTGGGTGTTCTTTGGTCACTCAGCCAACATACTCTTACTTGCCTTCTGCTTTCTTCTGCAGTTAGAATTGGGCACTGTTTGGGTTCAGAGTTTACCCTCAGCAAAAGGAGCTGGTGGCAAATGAACACTCAATTGCTCAGTTACTGATGCTCCAATGGAGAAAGGAGGGGATGGAGGACCCAATTCTTCAAAGCCTGCATCCACTTTCTAAGAGCAAATGTGCTTGTGGTTCTGGTTGTTGTTTTATTTATCCTTTCCCAAAATGTTTTCAAATAGGTTATTTTGCACTCAGTCCCTCTTTTGTACAGAGTGAATAAATCTGGCAAATAGCAGTGGAGTTTGGGGCAGGGAGGGTGGGAAGTATGCGCGCTGCTGTCTGAGCCAGGGCGATGCGCTACGGGGTCTTGCCGAACGCTCTGCTCCAGGAGGTGCCTGCCGTTCGTCTCTACCGGAGAACACTGGCAAGACCAGGCGCTCACAGCCAGAGACACAGAGAACAGAAGATCTATACATTTCTCTTGTGAGGCTCAGCGACCCTCCATTAATGTCCACCAATGCAGAGGCAAACAAAGTTCAGCGGAACAGCACACTCAAGGATTCAGACTTAATCTCTGCAGTGATAACGAGGCTCCAGTCACCCGTGGGCTATTTCCGCATGGTCCCTGCAGTGTGCTGTGTGGACCCTCCTCTGTACTCCTCCTCTGGAGAAGGGCGTGCTAGAAACCTGAGATGTGGTGTGATGCGATCCCCTGCCCTACCCAGCTCCTCTACTTCACGTGTTTCACTCCATAACCCTCTCATTTCACCGTGGGCTTCTTAATTCTCAGAAACTACTCCCCAGGTTCTTAGTGTCTGCCAAGATTTTTGTTGTTATTACTTTGTCTGCATATAGCTCTGGGAAATAGGTGATTCCTTTGCAACCTTTGCATTTTCATTGTTCTTTTAGAGTCATGCAAAATCCCCCTGGAATTCTTCGGGAGCATTCCGAAAGCACTTCCTGGCACACTGCCTGCTTCCTGGAGTGGCACACTGGAAATGTCCAGTCGATCATTTTCCAGGTGGCTTCCAAGATTAATTTAAAATATATGTATTAGCTCTGCTGTTCTGTTTCTTAATCATTTATGGGTAATCTACCTACTACTTGTTTAGTTTGCAAAGTATTTTCTGCTGATTTAGAATTTCATCCATTTGATCCTTACAGTCCTTGCCTAGCAGTGGCTGTACCTGGAAGGGCACCCCAGGAGACAGCCAGGGAAGGCGTGTGAGGATTTCCAGACAGCCCCAGACCCTTGATGGGTCCTTGAGGTTTTCCTGGGCTGACTGGGGGCAAACCAGGTCCAAAGAGGGGCAGGGGCTATTTGTGTGGTTTCTGGCGAGCTGCCAGAGATTGCCTTATAGCATCCGTTGGTAGTCCTGCTCATGCGAACCCAGATGAGATTTTTGGCAGCCAAGTGGACAACACTTGACATCATGACTGCATATGATTTAGAGCTCACTTCAGGGCAGGAAATAAGAGAAAGAGAAACCCATGGGTGCCTCAGAAGAGAAAAGATTGCAATAGTTGATGATTGTTTACTTGCTGTACTATTTTTATGTACATTAGCACATTTAATTCCTTCCTAATCTATGCCTCGAGTCACCTGGGAGAATCTCCCAAGAGTTTCTGGAAGAAGCTGATATTCATTAAGTGTGAGCTAGAAAGTGGTTAGCTTTGGGAAGAAAGATGGGGAAGCAGGTTCCATAGGTCTCCGTTCCCTGTAACTCTTCCGGTCCCACAGGAAAGTCAGGAGAGAAACAACACTGGTTTTGAGAACCAGCTCTCCCCATTCCTGTCACACTGTGGTTAGAAACTGATGTGGCTTAAACTTCCGCCAGAAGACGCTTTACTCAAATCAGGCTGCAGCAAAGAGCACTCCATCTGGCCCAGCCCATAGAGCCAGTCACAGACCTGTGCCACAGGTGGGGACTGGCTGCTACCTAGGTCCACGCAGTGCCGCAGAGCCCAAGGCCATGCAAATCTGATGAGCTGTTTTTGCAGAGTGAGCTGGTCTCGGTTTGTATCTTATTGGGGAACCAAGTGATGACTGAGCCCTGGCTTCCACTTCTCCTTTCCCTTACACTGTCTGAAATTTCAGGATTTGCAAATTAGCCCTGGTCACAGAGCACCGGGCTTGGGAGGGACCTTTATGCACAGGTAAGGGATCTGAATGAAGGCCAGCCAGGGGTGAGAATCCCCAGGGCTTTAGGCATGGAACATGCCTGCTCCTCTTTCCAGGCCTGCTCAGCCCACGTAGCTATATCTGAGCAACTGAGTCTGGAGGAGACTGATGTGTCCCCACCTGCATCGTTCAGAGACCTCTGCCAGTCCTGTTCTTTTCGGACCATCTCTGGTCTGGAGGAAATCCTATGCACCCACAGACAAAAGCGATTCTTTAAAAAAAAATTTTTTTTTACTATCCCTCAAGGTACTGAGGATTGAACCTTAGCACTGAGCTTCATCCCAAACTTTTTTCTTTTTGTAGTTTTGCGACTCTGTCTTGCTAAGTCCCTGAAGAGCCCAGGGTGGGCTCAAATTTGTGATCCTTTCACCTTGGCCTCCTAGAGTGTTGGGATTATAGATGTGTGCTACTGTGACTGGCTCCGTATACCTTTCTTTGCTTTTGTGACTTTGCATAGAACACTTTTTTTTTTTTTTTGGAGACAGGGTCACTTTGTAGTTCAGGCTGGCCCTGAGCTCACTATGAGGCCCTGGTTAGCTTTCAACTCACAGCAATCCTTCTGCCTCTTCCTCCTGAGTGCTGGGATTACAGGCATGAGCCACCACACCCAGCAGTATGGAATGTGATACCAGGAACTGAACTCAGGATCTTGTGCTTGGCAGGCAGACACTGGAACCACTGAGCTAAATTCCTGGCCCATAGAATGCTTCTTCAACCTAAAATGCCTCTGACTGTACACATGCTCTCAGAGCAACCTGAGCATTTTTATACAGCAGTTCCTTCGCCTGCTCCAGACCACACCTGTCTGGAGTTCTGAACTCTTCAATCTGTGATCATCTCACAGTGTAGGCTCAAACATTTTACTGAAGTGCTGCCTCTCCCATCATGAGCTGGACATTGAGCACAGATTTCCTGTGTGCTAACTTGGGAGTGGAAAAGGGCCAGTACTCTTCTCAAAAGAGAGGGAGGGGGATAAATGATCACACGGTGCTATATGAGGCTAGGGTGTAGGTATATGTTTCACATACAGGAGTCCAATTCCCAGTAAGGAGAGAAAAAGTACAGAACATTCATGGAGACAATATTGAATATGATCATGATATGATGTGTATATACAATGTACTAATAAAGATTAAAAAATAAAAAAGAAAGAAAACCAGCGTTATATATGGTTTTCCAAAGGCAGGGATGTCTTTGGCTAAAAACCTTCATGAGATATTTGGTTTCAGAAATATAATCTTATATCCATAACACTATGATTAAATGATTGTTTTCCTTATATTTTTCTGAGCCTTGATAGTCTCTTCACTGAACTGCTCTACAAAATGATAATTCTGCATACAATTCAATGAGTACAAATAAATGGAGATTTTTATGCAATTCATTAAATTCAACTAATGTGATATTTCAGAGAGTTCTCTGCAGGGGAAGAAAGGAAAAATTTATCTTCAGCATAAATTAAAGTAAAATAGAATCAACTTGTGAATTAAAGATAGCTCATTTTTCAAGCCCAACAGGCAAATGCAAGAACTCCCATGAGAAATATAAACTACCCAGGGGAGTGTTCTAGAAAAACCTCTCAATTTCCAATTAAGACTAAAGCATGGAAGGGGCCCTTTTTGCAGAGTCAGGAATAAGTTACCAGTGCTTAGTTCTGATTTATGGCTTTTAACACCTGACAGTGCTCTAGAATCCAGCCAAAGCCCCCTTTGCAGTAGAACTAAGTCTTATAGTATGTACTTCAGGTGCAGGTCCTGCTCTCAGTTCTTTGCTGACAATGTGAATCTTGAGTCTCTCTAATTTACTGCTTTTGAGGCACACAAGTGGCAGGACCCTGACAATCCAGATTCTTTCTCATTTCATTTGGGTTGTT